>WHPX01000122.1:212500-270000 GCA_011057435.1 Actinia equina | reverse complement strand
TTCACTGAGCCAAGCGATCCTGGCGAATTTATTGAAATTCACAGAGACGGTTTTGTTCAAAGCGAAAACATTTTTGTCTTTATTATGGCAGGATCTAGGAAAATGCGGGTATTTTAATTTCACAAAACACAGATACCTGTGTTTACAAGTGTTTGAACTCTTAAAAACTCAAAAATTTAGAAGAAAAATAGACCCAAATTGCCAATGAATTTTGAACACGTGCGGAGAACTTGCAGTGATTTCAGTGAAGTGCTATTCTTCGTCGTCGCTCTCAATAACACAACGTCGCTTTGCACCTTGTTGGATTAACTTAACTGGGCCATTGAAGATCTGGAACTGACATTGAGAGATACTGCTGATATTCGCTCCAGGAAAAACACCATTTAAGCATAGCCAGAAATATGGAACCGGAACAGGCGGAGCTTATTTTCGGCTATATTAGCATAAATTAGCATAGGTCAATCAAATCACTGTGTTGAACAATTGTGATTGGCTAATCGCTTAACCCGAATCAATCTGTACATTTGGGTTTAAACATGGCGGACTCGACTGAGCTAGGCCCGATGAACTTTCGAAGAAGAGAAAGTGTGATACATCTTTTTATGAGGTTGAAAGGTTGATATCAAGTCGAAAAGTCAATGGCAAACAACTCGAATATTTGGTAAAGTGGAAATATTATTCCATATACGAAGCATCCTGGGAACCGTCAGAAAATATAACAACAGAATGCATCAAGTAAGTTGAAATGCAATGACTGACTTTAATACTACTCTTCGAGCTTCTTCTAGTTCATTTGGGAAATAGCCCTTCATTATTGTCATCAAGCTAAAGATAATAAAGTTTGATTTTAAATCCTAAATTTGAGTTTTTGGGAAATGGTTGAACCACGAGCCAAAAAAGTGACAATAAACAACTCCGGTTTACTTCACCCCCGAAGCACATGGTCGTCATAGGGCTATAATTTTAAAACTGATTTAAAAAATTTTGATCTCGAAAACTTAATTGCATGACTTAGAGTACTTTATATATATTACTTACAATAATCTCTGAGTAGAAAAACAACAACAACAGAGTTTTAGCAACAAAACAATTAATAGTATTTATTGTATTACAACAGGTATTTTGAAAGTCCATTACCATCACAGCAAATCATATTAGATGAAGTGGCAAGACTTAAAAAGTAAAAGCAGCCTTCCTGTCACAGTAAACTTCAGGCATGATGTCTTTAAGTTTTTGTTCAAGGGAAAGCTTTGCAGGATGGCAGATTTTGGACGAAAATGACTTTCCATCAGTATTTTTCCCTGAGAGCTGGGATAAATGTATAGATTCCCATGGACAAGGAACAAAAATATTCTTCCCCATAAAAGTTAGAACACTGCTGTCATTCTCTACTAAGAAATATACCAAAACAAGCAATGGTAGTTTTGAAGTCACTCCTAGAGCATTTGAAGAAAAAATTACTTTTGCAATCAGGAGAAGAGCAACTGGTGCTTAGTTAACAATTATTAACACTGTAGATGGGTATACATCACAGGAAAAGAAGTAAAATAAATCATGAATGTTATCAATATAAACTATGATGGTTTTCTGTTCGGCGAAACCATTCATGTTTTTTTATGGTTAATATGCAATTCCCATTCAAAAATACCTATCATGTTTTTTTTTCTCCTTTTTTCCTGTGATGAAAAATCCTAGAAACATCATCTCTTCTTTTTCTTGGGTGCTTTTTTGTTCTTAACTACTTTTGGCTTTTGCTTGGTTTTACCATTACACTTTTGCACAGGATCATGATTTGGTTGCGAGTCAAAAGGGGTATAGAATTTAGCCCTTTTCTTCTTCCTTTGGGGTTGGTCATGGATCTCCTCCATCCAATATGTTAGCTTTAGTTTAGTGTACTTGTTAGGTAGACGCTGTCTATGTTGGAGTTTCTTAATGCGATACTGTGCCTTTAATACTTCAGCTGGTGGATCATGCTGTTGGCACTTTCTGATGACAACGGTCTTGCTGTGTGGTTGTTATTTTCTACGCCTACATATAAACAAGAAATAAATATAATTTCCTAGATAAGTGTTTCTTTTCAAAGTTGTATTACATAACTTGCTTTAAAACTACCTTGGCAACTAAACTGCTTGATGTTTTTGTACTTGGACATCATGTTTCCTAAATGATAGGCAGCTGCGGGCATGTAGCAGGTAACATTTTCAAAGTGATAGCCTTTTCTCTTAGTACCAAGGGCAGTGAAGTCATTTATCCAATTTTGTATCTTCAAAAATGACAAAGTTTAACTATTAGTATTGATTTACATTTTATATAAATGATATATGATATGGTTTTATAGAATACCTTGCTCATATATTCAGTAGCCGATGGTGGGGTCCAAGAAGTTATGTAATTGAAATATAACATCCCTTATAATACCACAATATTAATTGGTGAAGTAATGGCTGTTTTTAATAGATACATGCAAATGAAATACACATGAGACAAAAAGCATTGCTGTTGACCCAGTTACCTCACTTGATTAATTCTTAAAACACATGCATACACCTGTATGTATAAAGGATACAAAGAACCAAGTCTAGCATACATACCATCCACAACTTTTTGACTTCTTCTACTGTCTCTCCCTGGATTACATCGGAGTCCAGTTTTTCAGGTAGGTGATTCAACAATTTTTTCTTTTCATTTTCAAGGTTCTTGTATTTCAGTTTCCAGTTTTCAATTTCCCTTGAGAGAGTGGTGATTTCTTCTTCCCATTCACTTGCCCTTATAATGTCTCCAAACTGTATGGAAAACATAGTACAGTCATCTTGAAACTTCTCTCTTTCCTTCTTTGTGCCTTTTCGGTTAAGAGTTTTGACCTCTTGCATTACATTGTAGCATTTTCTTGCAATCAATTTACTTATTCTACTTGGAAGTTTTTCATGAAGTTTGAAAGTGTTTCCAGGAATAAGGCTGTTGATTATTTTTATTCTTGTCAGGTGGTCAGAAACATTGCTTAGTTTGATGAATAAGAGATTTTTAGCTTTTTACCAGCAAAACACTTCTTCTGAATGATGATTTCTTTGTTTTTTCACATAGTTTAACTGAGAGTTTGGGGATTCACTGATTTCTAGGTATCTTTTGTCTTGAAATTCATTGGGAAAACTCATTGTCTGGTTTGTTGTGATATATGCCTTCTTCAGATGTTTTGAAAAATCCCGCGAAAAAATTCCGCCAAATCAACTCCTTCCCAGGAACAATGGCCATCTGGGGCCGAAAAGACTCATGGTCTCGTTTAAACATGGCGGACGGAATGTTCCTTGAAAGTATAAAAACTTTGAGACTTCATTTCTCTTTATCCTTTCTTGGTTTCGCCTCAAATTCCTAAGGTATGGCAAGGGAAGAGCAAAGGTGCAAAATAGCCTTTTTCAAAGTGAAAAACCGTGTTGGATTTAACAGATATTTCGTATTGTTTATGCTCTTTTGGATTGTCTATGCCAGTGCTACAAGACAAGAGTGAGGACCGATGAATTCGAATTGTGGGAAATACAAGATTACAAGAGAAAGAACTCACACTCTCTTATATTTAGAAGAACAGTATGGAGTCTTCGATACAAAATTCGTCTTCTCAAAATTCCTAAAACCGCACGATTAACAAATTAATTCGGTCTAAAATTGGTGCTTCATTGAAGGTTTCTACACTAACATTTAAAGAAGAGTGAGGACGGTGAGTTACATATATTTATTTCCAAGCTTTCGGGGCTTTTTATTTTTACTCCATACATTTCTTTTATGCTTGCTGACGCCATATTTTGCTCGGAAAGCGAACCTTACTGCGCATGTCGGTTCCATATTTCTGGCTATGAGCCGCTGGGTCGCTTGAATTATTCACAGCGAGCGAATTCGTCGTGTTTTGGAGACTCAGGCTGCTGTGTGGCTGCTGTGAACTTGTTATCAGCTGGCCACTGCTATTGTCTGGAGGAGCAGTTATCTGTTTAGAATTTTGCGAGTGACTTGAAGAACTCAAAATGTACGACATTTGTCGCTGATGGTGCTCATTTGCTGACTTGTATGACTTGTACTTCAGCCATGTTGTTTTGCTCACTTTTTGCCTCTTCTTCCTCTGGATAGTAAAATTCGCTTTCGCTGTGGCTCTCTTCGTCGCTCATTGTACACTGAGAAGTATCTCTAAGCTATACAATAATTTTTTTTCAGTTATTGAAAAGATAAATGTATTTTGTTTATGTTTTCGGTTGATTTAATGTTTGGTTTCGTAGCTTTTGATCGCAACTTAAAAGAGCCGTGAATGAAGCCGAGAACAATTTCCGTAATGACCGGTCATTACAAGAAAATCTGGGCCACTTAGCAGCCAATCAGAGCGCGCGAAACATTGATGACATATAATAAAACATGTATTCTGAATGCCACTACGCCAAATATTTCCAGAAAAATCCTGGCTTGAATTCGAATATTTGATTTCTTCTACATCGTGTGATCGATGGTGTTCAAACGGTCGTTGTAAAGCGTGAGCGGGTCACGCTACATACTGCATTCTGATTGGCCGAACGTGATACCAAGCTCGAAACAAATTCCCCTTCCCCGACAGACTTGGGTTTGTTGCCAATCAGAAAGCAGTATGTAGCGTGACCCGAATGTGAATTTTTCAAGGATAACCAGGTGTAAATGAGTCTGTAATCAAGGAACACAGCGGTAATTTGGAGCTCGAAACTGGTCTATTGGTTATTATCAATGCGAGGTCAACATATAGTTATTAACCAGCATATATAATGAGGGTTACAACAAAAAAAAGTCTTGTGAATAACAATCGATAAATAAAAGTAGATAGGATATGAGGGTTTTAAGGGACGATGCTGGGTTGTCATCGGGCGATGGAAGCTAGAAAAATAAGGGAAAGTCCCACCTGTTGGTTATTTCACCAACCGTCGTTTTGGTTATTCCAAGAAGATCTATCCGGTTGTTTGAACTCAAATCCTGCATGAAGTACCACAAATAAATTACAGTAGGGGCATATGTAGTAATGTGAAGGTTCAAGGAACGATGCAGCGTTGTGAGATAGATAAGAAGTGGATGATCACAAAAATGGACTTACGTGGCTCCGGATTTCATCGGCTTGATCATTGCTGTATTGATTGTATGGCGATACGCCATAGGTGTGCATCTCAAACAACAAAATTCCAACTGCCCAGGAAACAGAATTTTCTGAGAATCGGCCATTTTCCAAACACTCTGGGGCTGCATGTCGGGTTGCTGTGTTATCATGAATTGACACATACTCATAATTGCCACTTTGCTGCAAGCATAAAATATATGTAAAGACAGATGTATTCATTGGCCCAATTGAACCTTTCGGCTTGGGCCTAACGTTTTACCAAAAATTCAGACCAGTTGTCATTCTTTTGAGAATAAGATTCTTCGTTTGAGTTGTATCTATATTCATGTGTCTTCTCATGCGCAACTGTTAAACAGAGAAATGATACTCTTGGGACCGACACGTGGTCTGAATTTATGGTAAAACATTGCGCGAAAGCTCAGGATAAGAGAGAATTATTTTCGTATTCGAGCGGCCAAAAACTATTTTCTTGAAGAAAGGCTGTTGTACAAGGCTAAAATCTTGTTATTCAGAAAGTTTAACTTGTTTGGAAGTGGAGATGACCGATGAAATTGAATAAAGTGTTAACCCAAAACAAAAATTTGAATCGAAAATGATGTTTAGGCCTTCATTTGCTTATTTTCCATATATTTTCTATAAAAAAACCTGACAAAATTACATTCTAACACAAATGCAACACAAAATCTTTTTACGATTGAAAATACAGCTTCAAACAGGCATTTTATCATAGTACGTCATTTTCTAACTGTTTAAAAAGGTTTTGAGTGTTAACCGAAAACGAAAATTAGGATCGAAACTCATACGAAGGTCTAGTTTTTGTCGCTTTTTGCCATTATTGCTCTTATTGAAAAAAAATTATTTTAACCTAGTAAAAAAATAAACGCCATAACAAGAAAAAGTATAAAGAAATCTGTAGATTTCTGGAAACTCAATATTTTGGGATTTATACCTTTTGTGTAGCAACCTCCAAAACATTTTGAAAAATTACAAAGAAATGTGTATAATTACTGGGACGCTTGCCCCTATTATTTCTCAATTGACACGGTTTTCTTTGTTGTTCACAAGGCTTTATTTTTGTTATAACTCTCATTATAAATGCGAGGTCAATATATGGCTATGCGGGATGTATATGGCTTATAGCCTCCGTTCTGGGTAATTAACTCTTACATAAACATACAGTTCTTTGCAATTTTTGATGTTTTTGATTGCTTATAATTTAGCTGTTACTTAGTCAATGGAAGCCATATTGCATAAGGCCCCCCCCCCCCCCCCCCCTGGAACGGAAAAAGGTACTTTTTATGTTCGCATCTAATATAGCATTTATAAATTACTATCAATTTATGCGGAAAGTTCAATAAGGTTGATTTTTTAGGATTTTCTTTCCGTCTAAGACTTTGATTTGGACTAGAAACTATATACTTATGAAAATAAAGTTGACTCATCAACCTTTAAGTAATTCAATATATATTTCTGTTTCGACCGACACGGACATCCTCAGATACGTTACAATATTAACAAAACTACGCGAACAAACTTAGTACCTTTGCGCCAGCGAGTAATAGAATCGCGCGCGCAAACCCGAAAACACGAAAAATTACAAAAGATTTATATAATTTGCTGGCAGAATTGCTTTTCCTGGGGGACCTGATATTTTGGTCTATATAAGACATTGCGCAGAGTTCTTTCTGGTTTCATGCAGCATCTGATGCTATTGCGTGAAAGAATTCTAGTGATCTTTAATTAATTATTTGTCTGTGTGCGTCTTCTTGCGATAGATTGAAATCTTAATTCCACCGTCTTCAGACACTCTATTCAGAGTATCCAAAAACGGAATTCCCGCTTCAAAGTATCTCTCCATAGTAAAGCCGATATTCAGGTCTTGTTGGTTTAAATTATCATGAAAGACATTGATCTGATCTTTCTTGACTGACAGTGTCGTCGACGCATCTTTTAAAGACACGTGGTGTAGCAACCGACTGTCGAAAGCGCTGTCGATTCATAATCAACTACCTCCATGACTAAATCAGTCACACATACAGAAATAGGCGAACCCATGTATCTGTTTGTAGTACTTACTCTTGAAACTGACTTCAGTAGAATTTAGACAAAAATTCAACATGGCCTCGATCTTATTATCATAATCAATACAATCCATAACCACTGTATAATTTTCTTTATCTGCTTTCAAGACGATGATGCTCTTATCATCACGTAGAGACTCTACTGATCTTTTTTCTTCTTTAGTCATGTTATCATCAGGTAAAGTTGCGTCGTCTAATTAAAACATTAGTTACCTTAGTTCTTACTTCTGACTTAAGTTTCTCAACAGTTAGTTTCCGTGGTGCAGGAGCAAAGTTTAATGCTTTGGTTAAAACTGACTTATCTGATCACTATCGGTTAGATCTCTACTTGACATATTAACAACCCACTTTGGATTGATAGGAGGCTTAACGGCTATTTGGTGTTTTATAAGCTTGTTTAATTTGTTAATATGCCGTAGTTTCGTTTTCTCAAATATTATATTATAATAGTCGTCAGCTTCTCGTCTAATACGTCGTAAAAGCCTTCCACTGCACAGTTCCCAAAGCTCTATAGTGATTTTACTAATCTCTGCTGTATGCTTCATGATCATTTTATGATTTTCACGGATTCTTATCGATAGAAATTATAGTCCATACCTCTTAGCCCCTCGATATCCTGATTGATTCTTTACCCGCAGCCTAGTTTGAAGCGATCGAGACAACACTTTGTGATCCTTACAACAATGATTGAATGTTAGATTACACTTCTGTTTCGCCAAATAACCTTTCAGCCTCAGTAGTTTTCTTGTCAGTTGTAACATTTTTTTTACCAGATAATAGGCCTTTTGCAACAACCGACCCCCGAAGAAAGAGACGATGTGTCAAAACGAACACCAGAAATCGAAAGAGCACCCCAACATTAGTACGAAGGCAAAGTTTTAGCTTATAATGTTGACTATAGTAGAAATGGCAATAAATATAAAATCGAATATTTCATAAGGATTTGTATGGGGAAATGTGCTGGATGGCATAGTTTGCCCTACAGCACATTTTCCCATACAAATCCTTATAAAATATTCGATTTTGTATTTAATACCATTTCTCCTGTGCTACTTTGTGAAACTTTGGCTTCTTACTAATATAGAGGTGCTCTATCCATGTCTGTTGTTCATTTTGACACAACGTCCCTTTTTTCGGGGGGTAGGGTCATTTGACCTGTTGTTGCAAAAGGCCTATTGGTTAATCAAGTCAACTTTATTTTCATAATATGAATCCAACCTACAAAAACCTTTATGACTACATGGATGCTTGTTGTGGTGAGAATAATACCTGTTTTATCATTTCTCTTGCATAATGGAATCCAGTTAATTTACAAACGTGGTCATGGGAAACTAAGAATTTTGCGGCCACGACGGCAAGATGCACAAGATGTTGTTCATTGAGGTAGATTACAGCATCCATGATTCCAAACATCATTTCTAATAAAGCTGATGGGACTGGCATCGGTTCTGGGCGAGACCTGTTAAACAAAAAATGCCGTGTTAGCAGCAAAAGTATCGTAAAACAAATAATATATGTAAACTATTGGACGAGGTTGAGCAAAATATTGTGATATGTCAGTAGGGAACCAATGCCGAATGCACATAATTTTTCCTTCTGCAATCGGTCCCCTGTAGAGAGAGATTGATATCAGTTATAAGGGCGCCATTACTTAAAAGCAAGCAGAGACATTTCCAAATGTTAAAGTGCTAGAACGATCAAATTTTCCGCATTCGATTTTTTTGCCTGATTTTTCGAAAGTTTGACGTGTTTTCGATATCCTTTCCAAACCGCTTTTTAATACGAAAAGTGACATACTTACTTTTTCAAATGTTTTATCCTGAGATTTTGCGTCCGCCATAAGAAAAAATTTCTTCGTATGTCCTAAAAAGTCTATTAATGCTTATATCATTTTACTTTGTTTTTTGAAAAAGCAGTACTTAGTGGTCTGTTTTTCACTAGGTTTAGGAATTGCTAACAGTTAAATTGGGGATTCTGTTTAAACATACCTTAAACTGTGCAAAAACTGCAAAAGAGAACCTTCAGACACCAACTCTGTAATGAGGTGATACGGCTGAGCTAACGTATCGTAAGCAAACACCCTTAGTATGTTAGGGTGTGGCTTGCAATTCAGACGTCGTAGGGTGTAAGCTTCTATAACAAGTTGTTGGTGGACTTTGCTTGGACCTTTTCTTTTTTCTCTTACCAAGTCATCTAAAAAATAAGGAATTTTTGCTGCAATCATTTGAAAAATGAGCTTAACTTGTGAATATGGTCAAAATCATGAGGGGACTTTTAAATGGTTTCTCTCTCTCAGTCTCGGGTTCAGTAAACAATGACAAACGACGTCAAATGACACATTAGTTTTGTCGATTTTGATTGGCTATTATTTTTTCTCAGATCAGCTGGATGGTAGTCCACAAAGTTTAGTTACAGCAGTTATTACTTCACCGATACTAAATTCATTGTTCTAAATCCTTAGTTACTGTTGCTAAGTCAGATAAGCTAAAATGTGTTTTTGATGCAGCATGGACTGCTGAAAATTTTCTGTCTTAGAATCAATTTATTCTATAAAGGTACATTAAGAAACTTATCGATAACTACTAAAGTATCTTATGAATTAAAGTTTGTTGGTAGGACATTCTGTATTCCATTGGGAAAACTACACATTGTTTGGTGGTCACTCGAGCATAGCCGGGATGGGTGTATTACCTTTGGTCGCTTCTATGATTTTGACTAACGCCTTTTCACCACGAAAGCTCACTGAAAAGTAGCCTTTTAGTTTGTTTTTCATCTTGAAATCTTGTGAACTCGGTAAAAGCTGCTTCTTGTACTTTTGAACCAAATAATCCATCGAATGGGTGATGGAGATATGCTCATTCATGTTTTTCATGGTAACGCCTCTTTTTCTTCTTTTTCTTTCACCAAGTTCCAAGTGATCTAAAATCACTTGGCGTAGTTCTCTGTTTGGTCCATAAAGACTGCGCTGCAAACTTTGTTGTACCATCAACTTCTCAAGTGAAATTCGTTTTGTTAAATGTTTGAAGCAGTAAATAAGACAGAGACAGGAAAGTGCACGGGTGCCTAGAATGTAAAAGAAATATTAATACATTGTATTGGAATTTTTCACTTTGACGTCACGTTATCAAAAAATATATATATTTGTTTGCTTATACAGAAAACAAAGTTTTCAGTAACATCGTTTATATAGATATTAGTAAAATATCATGCATTTCGTGTGACGTCAATGCATATGGCGTACATTCGGAGCCAAAAATCGAACTTTGCATTCTACATTGTACTTTCTGGTTTTGTGGTAGTAATATGTATTTGACCTGCAACTTTGAACACATTAAGTTTAGTTTTCATATTTTACTTTCAACATTTCTTATTCTACATGCTACTTTTGCTACTAGGATACCTTTTCGATTTGAGATGCAAATCAATATATGTAATCGATCTTAGACAATGTCTAGATCCTACATCAATATATCTAAGGGACGGACCATTACATAATTGAGGGAGGATGGGGTTGCCTAAATCCCCCCAAAAATATAGTGCAACCATTTACCTACGTAAAAAAGTATCGCGGAACCTCTCCTTTCAGTAAAGAAACATCAAACAAACACACAAAAAATTTGTTTCTATTGGTCCAGCCTTAATCATGCTTTAGCAGCTTTAAAAGCTATTTCACTGTTTCATTATTATTAATATTATTAATTATTAATTTAGCAACAGCTGATGATTATTTTAACTTTTTCAAAATTAAGGAAATTAAAAAAAAAAAAAAAAAAAGAAAAAAAAAAAAAAAAAAAAAAAAAGAGTCTTCCTGGCATTGAGTTTATTTTGGGAAACAATGGCTGTAGGAAAACTTGAAGACTCAAAACTGACATATTTACACTACATACTTCTGTCATGGTTGTAATTTAGAATGTCCTCCAGTACATTGCCCAGAACAAGACCTGTTTGCCACTCTCCCTCGCTGGTCCATTTTCTGCAACAATCAGCATTCTGGATGACATAGTTTTCAACGAGGGACTTTAGAATTTCTCTATTTTTTGGCTTTTTATGGATCTGGTTTTTAAAAAATGAGTTCAGTTGACATAATAATGATACGATTGTGCTATGACTTTTTCATTTGTGCAGCATGCCTTGCATGCTTTGAGCAGTTTTCGTATGACTATGAAAAGCTCAGGGCGAGGCACGAACACGGTGGCGACACCATATCAACCATTTCGTATTTCGTATTTTCGTGTTGCTCTTTAAAAAAAAGGACTAGGGAAGAGAACCTCTCCTTCTCTTTCCTCCAAAGCTTCCTCGATTTTCCAAAGTTTTTGTTTTTTACTTGTCTTTTTTTATTTTATTTTCTTTTTCAAAAATGTTCATGTCGAATTCGTTATAAAACGTCGGCCTTTTCGTTTGCCGCTTTTCCGCCACAACCCAAATATGGAATTGATCATACCATATATATTCCCGAAACTCGACATGCACACGCCGTGGACACGGGCACGCAAATTTCACGGCACTGCCAGACCAATTCCATTGCGCGAGAAATAAATCCCCAATCACAATGCTAGAAAACATCCCGTCGTGGTAGGAAAGGAAATGGCACAGACTTTTTCACAAGCATACGAAAACTGATTTAAAACGTAATTGAGACAAGAATAAGAATGTCCTAGATTACCTGAGAACCCAAGCAAAACACTGCAGCATGAAAATCATACCAGCCTGTTTTGGAAGTCTTGATTCTGGAGAGGAAATCTTTAACAATGGAATTTCTTTGGTCTTTGTTTTCTTCTCCTTTACTATTGTATTTCTTTAACCTGTGTGGTAACAATTTCTATTAGATTTCATAGTTCCTACCGGACTTAGACAATAGCGAACCGATAACCTTGGCAGCCGTTTTCCAAATGGCATAGATATCTTTTCCCACAAAAGACAAGACAGTTTTAAAGAGTACTACAAGGATTACGAGGCAATTTTATTTAATTTTCGCAGGACATCAAACAATTTATAATCATTTTTTTGTGATCAGAGTTTTAAATTATGATATATCTAATTTGTTTAGCTTTTGAAAATTAGAGGGGGGAGGGTGGTTCAAATGGGGGGAGGGTCATTATTTTTAATGCAGGCTGAAAGGGAGGGCCAGAAAGAATTGTGCATGTTTTAAGAGGAGGGCCAAATTTTTTTTGTGCATAAACATTAGGTCAAAAGAAATGTAAAAATTAAATCATTGTGTCACTAGATCAAGGTGATATTATTAGGTCTCCAAAAGGACAGTTAAATCAATTTTTTTTTGTTTATTTTATATTTGAAGCCAACAGTTTTTAGAGCTCCTAAGTAAGCAAACAAATAAACAGTTAATTTTAGCCGTAATGACAACTACTGTGACAACAATACCGGGAAGTGAAATGCACCCCCCCCCCCCCCCCCCCCACCCATCTACTTTTTGACCTGTCCCTAACAACCGTAAATAAGGAGAGTTGGACCAATCAAAAATCTAATGATACTGAGTTAGACGGAGGAAGGAAGAGAGGAAGAGAGGAAGAGAGGAAGAGAGGAAGAGAGGAAGAGAGGAAGAGAGGAAGAGAGGAAGAGAGGAAGAGAGGAAGAGAGGAAGAGAGGAAGAGAGGAAGAGAGGAAGAGAGGAAGGGAGGAAGAGAGGAAGAAAGGAAGGAATAGTTAATAACAGCTATAGGTAGTATACTGACAATGACTGCTTACCGAATTAAAAACATGTGAATACAGTTTTTCTGTTCTTCGTCCTTCTTTTTGATTAAAAAAAGCCTTGCGATTGTTTCTTTAATGCAGCATATGGCATAACGAGGCTTATCCTTTTCTGCAAAGAAGATTTGTTCTTCAAGGTCATCTAATCTTACGAGAAGAAGCTCAACATTTATGTCTATGTTTGCTAATGCAATTGTCCCTTGTACGATATTTGCATAGAGGATCATCAAACATCGACTGTACACAAAAATCCTGAGGCCCTGATCCTCAGCATTTTCATGATCAAACATACTCTTGTCGAGAAGAGAGTCTCTGAGAAATAATTCACATTTCAAAAGGAAATCATTAAACATTCCTCCTGAATCGTAGCTGGTCTTTGTTAATGTTTCTAGTATCATGTGCAGAGCGTAGCGCGTTACGACAGGACACTGCTTAACACATGAAAGCATCAAAATAATATCGAGAACGTCTTCAGTTCTTCCAGTCCTGGCTATCTTGGTCTCGAGATCAGGGAAAACAGAATGAAGCAGGAACTTGACGTGCTCTGGGTTTCGTTTGTCAACCGGAGTATCGCTGATCCACGGTAGAATTTTATGGTAGTCATTGAGAAATTCTTCCAATGTAATACCGATATCTATAATCAAAAAGAAAATATAACTGCATGAAGTTGCATGTTAGCCTAATGAAAAATATCTCAATAACCAGCAGTTGCATATTTCAAGTAAAGTGCACCCGGCGAGTATACACAGGATGACATCTAAGTGATTGTGGTTGCTACATAGAGAAGTTTTCGTATGACTTAAAAAGTCGGTGCCGTATGCGTGCCTTACCGCGATCGTGATGTTTTCTATAATTTGAATTTGGGGATTTTTTTTCTCACGCAATGTGATTGGTCTGGCAGTGCCGTGACCCTGGCGTGACCGTGTTCACGCCGTGTTCATGCCGAGTTTCATCATTTGATTTGATAGAGAGGACATTCTCGTGCAATGTGTTAGGGCTATGCATTTCAAGTGAAATGAAATCAATCAATCAATCCACCAATCAAGCAGCCTTTCCGGTCCATCGGTCAATCAATTGCTCTGTCAGCCTCATTTCTCAGAACATAACAGCCAGCGACTAATCAACATCGAATTACGACCACAGCTGTGATACACGGTGCATTTGCAGACACATAGTGCTCCCCTCTATGTCAGTTAACGTTAGGATGCATGAGCAATATTGAACAGCATCCTAGACGTAAGTTAGTTTGTGAGTATAGGCCTGTACTAACAAACATACCTGGGGGATAGAATGATATTCCTTTTAGAGGTGAAGGATTCCATGGTCCCTTGAAAGAAACTCCTGACGCTAAATAATAAATTTCTCCATAAAAAGACTCTCTTTCGTTGCTTCTGTAATTCTGGTTAACGTTCTGGCAGTAGGAAGCGTCTTGTTTTATGAATGAATAAAATAGAAAAAAATATATAAAAAGATAAAATCATAAGAGTGTCCTATATTATTATTCATTAGTATCAGTTTACTTTCATGAATCCGTGACCATGTGTCGAAGTTTTTAAAGGCAAGAAGCCTCCGATCGTATTTGAATCAAAACCACGAGGGCAATAGTAAGCCTCGCTTCGGCGCTTGCTCGTTTGTTGTTTTCATGGTTACAAAGGAGGCCATGGCTTCCAAATCCGATTCCGATTCTTTGGACCACGAAATAATGGTTCCAAGTCGAGGTTGGAGTTGATATGTTTTTACATTGATTGTGTTTTATCAAATCCAACCTTGACTTGTTTAAACCATTGTTTTGCAAAGTCACTCGAGCGAATTTGCAAAAGGTCTATATAAAAAATGAAAGAAAAAATACAAATGTATTAACCTTATTAAGACTTAGAGTGCCAGTAAAGGCCAGAGCATCAGTTATGAAAATTGTGAAAAATAAAATTTTATTTTATTTCTCCAATAGTAACCCTAAGGTTAACTATTTAAAAAAATAAGTTTCAAAAGTTCACTAGCTTTATTTTCGAAATCACTCGAATTCGATTTTTTGCCCCACAAGATGGTTCGATCTAGTTTTCAGAGTTCGCGGCACTTGAATTGAACGTCCAACCAATTTACCTATAGTGCTACACCATGGTAAATAGACCAATCAGAGTGAGTGTTGTAAAATTAGTACCAAGTTATTCGGCCTGGCCATCCTGGAATGTTTTATCGTTGAGGCTAAAGGTTCGTTACATTCAAAATACAAACGAAAAACACAAAAGAAACAAGCAAGATTACAAAGAAAATGGTGCCTTTATATTCCGTAATATTGGATTCCGCTACAATTTGTGAACGGAAGGATTATTGGCCTTCATATTCGAACAAAAGAAGGTGGTATAAAATTTCCTCACCGGCATCTACCCCTGTTGGGTAGGGAAGGGAAAAAATGAGGGGGAAATGCCTAATAAATGCCTAAATGATAAGCTGAAAACCAATAGTAACAATATCATAAGATCAAGTAATGTTCATTTTCTTAATTTTGAAATTTTACGTGTTTTTCAGCTCATAAATTTTACCACATGCAATCCGTAAGACAGCACTGGTACATATATCCAATCCAATAATCGCCGACTCTTCATTACTATAATTTTTAAAACGTTATTTCACTAATTAAACACTACATAAAATTGAAGATTATGATTATGTAAACACAGTAAGAAAGTATGAGGTAAAAATATTAATTTTTTTAGAGGCTATGAGAAATTAAAAATTTTAAAAACTTGAGAGAAAGGCTAGCCAATTGACTAAACACAACAAAATCTTTTTAGTTTTGATTCCAAATAACTTCACCGGAATTCTCTGTATAGAAACTAAAACTTTCCAAAAATACACAATTCTATTTGCCCTTTCTGACGGTGATGTTTATTTTCAAAATGCTTTTTATTTTTAAAAGTCCGCAATGTCGGCCATTATTGATTTTGTTATTGATATAACCAATGTTTTCCTCAGGATTACTGACTCATTTACTCGGGGTTAACCACAAATCAGCATCTAAATATTCAAAAATACCAACAGTAAAGTAAAGAATGCACCACATCAACAATACAAACACTTTGTAATTCCACGGACATTGACTAGAACACATGAATATTCTGCACAAAGTCAAAGCCAACCCTAAGCAACAGAGAAGATAAAACTGGAGCTCGAGTATTCGGTCGATGTTGTTTGGGCTGCCTGTGATGCTGCTTGTGTTCCTTTAAAAAGGAACATTTTAAGCTTTCTAGATATCACGTCCCTTCGCTGCTCATTATCCTAACTTCGTTTTATAACTCGGGCTTTCGAAGAAATATCCGAGGTATAAATTGGGCTTCGTTATTTTTTTTCTTCAGTCACAAATCGCTCTCGAAGCCCTAAGGCGCATGCGTCAAATCAAAGTCTATGCGCATGCGTAGAATCAGCCATGAGCACATGCTTGGGTAATGGCGGATATGGTGTAGGACTCGTCGCAGCTTCAAGTAATGAATAATGGGGGGTCTAACACCCTCAACACTTTTAGCACGCGTGATTTTGCACAGACTTTGCTAAAAGGGTGACAATGTTCACGAAGAATTCTTTCGATTTTCTGCTATGAAGCCCGAGTTCACGCAGATATGCGTCTAGTTTTTTATTAATTTGTTGTTGCTGTTATTTTTTTCTTATTTTTACTTTTTTGTAGCTTGTTTATTAATTTTATTGTTCATAGATATATTTATCAAGAGCTGCATCAGTAATATTAATGCTTGTTAGTATTAGCGGAGCACCATAGGTATAGAATATGGTAAACTATGCAAGTAAGTTTTCGTGGTCATCGCATGGGAACCCTGTGCGTAACGCTAAAAGTGTCGCCCGCCAGGTGTACATCGCGTATCTGATTGGTCGAGCTTTCAAATCACACGTCACTTGGAAAATGACGACTTTTTTAACTAGCTTTTTAACTATCATTTTTTTGTAAATATTGTAAAAACGAAACAAAAAATTATTGAAGAAATCATGGAAAAAAGAATTCGCCACAGTGTGAAGATAGAGGTTAGGAAATTTCCTATTTTGTATTATTTAGTGTAGATAACATAGCTACAACATTACCGGACTAGCGTGACGAACGAGCGAAAAAGGTACTTGTTTTGTTCTTAATGGTAAGAGTATTCGTAGTTCATGCATGGTATAAGATAATCATTTGAAAAAGCACTTTTGAATTTAACAATTAAACAAATCCAAGAGATTTTGACAAAGTTTAAAGCTAAATAACCTAAATTCCTAAAATTACCGGCAAACGAGCAACGAACTAGAATGTCAAACGTGCGAAAAACAGTGTATCTGTTTTGTTATTATGGTAAGAGTACTTTCATTTTGAATTTCACTCAATAATTTTATATCTTTCTACAGATAATCTATATAAATATTGAATGAGTTTTAAAATTACACCAAATATTTAACTGTTTATTGAGCTTTTAGATCTAGTATATGATTATAAAAATGAGCTTAAATTTTTGTTGTTGTGAGATATGTTATTGTATAAAGAGCGGAATCTTGTCTTTCACTTTCAGAAGCTAAGAAAATATTTTTAATAATAAATTTACTGACAAAGAAAATTTTATTTTTTATTTGCATTGCATTTTGCGTTATTTTCTATTTTGCCTCAGTTGTTCTTGTCAAGTATAAATGAATGTAAACTTATTAGTTTTTCAAAAACTTTTGTTGTTAACAAGATGAAAACTGGTAAAATTGAATTTTCAAAATCTAGTAAGCTTATATTTTCAAGCTTCTCGAAAAATAGTTTAGACTTTTATGAATGAAAATACGGTTCTTGTAAAAAATAAAACTTTTGATGTTGATACTTAACCAAACATCGTTATTTGTGTAAAAGAAATAAAAGTAAGCTTATGTATTTTGCTCACCTTTTTTTTACCGCCAGTTTTAAAGTCTGTTTCATATTCCTGATTTGTCCATAAAAGTTCGTAAATCTCCAAAATTTCGATTTCACTGAAAGACATCCGATGTAAATTTCACTAAACCTGATATTGTATTGGATTATTTGTAGTTATCTTTCGTTTTATAAGTAAAATTAACCAGGAATTCAAAGCTTAAAAAATGTCGGCCATGGAAAACTTTGTCGAAGAATCTTCCAAGAAAAAAACTAGCCCCTGGGGGGGCTGCTGGTGAGTTGTGTACAAAATTTATATAAGTGGGATCGGGAGAGTATTCTCTCGCAAAGAAAAGGATGTAGTGCATTTTGATTGGTTTTCAGTGCATGTTTTTTTATTATGGGAGACATTATCTTAATATTGAATAAAAAAATTGAAGATTTTTTTCCGGATTTTAATTTTATCTTCCACATTCGTTCAAATCTGACTCGCTGTGACTCGCGTATCGGGAGCTCCGCTTTTAGGCAGTGCCTAAATATATTTAATATATTTAATGCTAGTTAGATATTTTAAAACTTTGTATATATTTGTAAGCTCAATTTATATTGTATTTTTACATAGATAATTTTTTATACCAGCTGGTGGTCTCTCCAGTCCTCTAACTGATCCATCTTTGTAGGATAAATAAATTGATTGATTGATTGATTGATTTATTGATTGATTGGTTGATACACATAAACCAAAATTTACATTGATGCTAGTTTGTTTGAAATTCAGCCAAGAAAAAGGATTTTTAAACAGTAATTATGGAAGGTCACAAGATTAGAATTTTTCCGGTTTCAAATAACAACATACTCTCGCCGTTTTTTTTTCCTTCTAAAAACTGGGTATAATTTGCCGTTCTCTCAGCTCTTTCAGGCAATCTCATTAGGTTCTCATAAGTAATTTAATATTTTTTGTTTACTGAGAGGTCAAAAAAGTCTAATATTTTCATCTAGACATAGTTGGATAGTCTCCCCCACAGCCGCTTTCAGTGTCGTCACGCAACGCTTTCTCCCCTGAGTAGCGGCTGCTTACCCGAACACAACATTCCTTTCCTATGAAAGGCAATCACGGCTTAGTTCTCGAAAACCTGGAACCATTCGCGCCATATGGAAAGCAAGATGCGTCGAAGGCTTCGAGATAGCAGCTAAGAAATTTCGCATTCCTTTCCTATTGTTTGTGTTCAACCAATTAGATAAGTGTCATTGTGTTTTAAGAACCAAACAAAACGTTTCGAATTTGACAACTTGTAAACATTCGCGAGACTAGAGAAATAATTCTAAGACGCATTGAGTGGAAGTTGGAGAAAATCTTTGGGAAATTAAAATTGAATTCGTTCTTGTTAAATGATTAATGCTCCCCAAAAAAATTATTGGGGACAGAACTAAGTGTTTTCTTTGTTTAGCTATCGACATTGTTTAACCGTCCGATAGTGAATTCGAGTTTGTACTTGCTATCGAGCTCGTACCAAAATATTAGAAGCAAAAAGAAACTGGAAAACTTTTTTAAAAAGCGTTATTTAGACTCATGGAAGTTAAACGAGACGACTCAAAATTTAAGAGATTGAATTCGAATATAAAGTCTGACAGTATTTTGAATAAACGAAGAAGATGAGCCGCGCAGATCACTTAATTATTTTAAACAACGAATGCAGTGTAAAGCTAAAGAAAATCGCAAAAAGGCTAGATAACTTTTAATTCTGACACTGTCACAACGTTGACTTCCACGGGTATTCATTGTAAACTTCTGGGTAACGCTCACAGTTCTGGCATTTACTTCGCGTATACTGCGAGGATTAGCTCAATTTGATACTGTTAGAAAAGCTGTTTTGTTTTGTTTTGTTCACACTGTTAGAAAAGTCGTGAAAAGTAAACTCGAATCGTTAGCTAAAGCGTTATCTTATGGCCAACCTTCTAACGTCGCGCTAGCAGTTTATTTGAAATGCCAAGAACTTCGAACTCCTGTTATTCAAGCGAGCTTGTCTCGAAAGAAATTGCTGGGCTATACTCTAGAGCGCCAATATTTTATTCCTTTGAGCGATTTCCCATATCCAGTAGGCAGTTTTTCAAAGAAATCTTGTTTTTCTTGTAAAATCTTTCGTATAGCGTCTTTCTGATTATCATTAAACTGTTTGATGCGAAATTTCTTAGCTGCTATCTCGAAGCCTTCGACGCATATTGCTTTCCATATGGCGCGAATGGTTCCTGTTTTTCGAGAACTAAGCCGTGATTGCCTTTCATAGGAAAGGAATGTTGTGTTCGGGTAAGCAGCTACTCAGGGGAGAAAGCGTTGCGTGACGACACTGAAAGCGGCTGTGGGGGAGACTAAGTTGGACAGGGACTTCAGTAGCAATACCTTATCTTATTCAAATACCGCTGTGTCCTATGACTACTTGATTGACATATTTTGATTGAATTTAGAATTGAAAACAATTCGTTTGTATTCAAACGAGTCTTAAGACTCCCAACATTACACCAAGCCCACAGACTCTCATTCATATTTACTTTATTCCTCCTCACACCCTAAACACACTCTCAATTCTATTCCTTTTTCGCAATTCTTACGTTTGCGCCGTCTTTGCAGTGACGACACTGATTTTTCTCACAAATGTCAAGAAATGCGTTCCTTTTTTCTTAATCGTGGTTACCCTATTACCATCATCGACCGTGCTATGCTTAAAGCTTCTTCCATAGATCGTAACACTGCTCTCACCCCTAAATCACGCAATTCTAACCTTAACCGCATTCCATTCACTATCACTTACCATCCTATTAACAACTCTATCAAACCTGTCATTAATCGTAACTTCAATTTACTCAACTCTGATCCCACCACGTCCAACATTTTCAAAGAACGCCCTCTTTTTTCGTTCAAAAGGGACCGTAATTTACGCTCTTTCTTAGTTAAAGGTGTACTTCCTTCTAATAAAGAACCCGGTACTTTTCGCTGTTCTCGCAAACGTTGCTACACTTGCCCCTTTGTTGCTTCACATACTTCTATTAAAGGTCCCAAATCCACCTTTAATATTACAGATCATTTTGATTGTACTTCTTCTAACGTCATCTACTGCATTCAATGTTCACGCTGTAACATGCTCTATGTTGGAGAAACTGGCCGCCGATTAGGTGATCGTTTTAGAGACCACCTTTACGACATTCGCAAGAAAGATTTATCTAAACCAGTTGCTCGGCACTTTAACTCTGCTAATCACTCTGAGCTTAATGCTATTGTTTTTGGTCTGTGTTTAACCCACTGCAGCAACGATCATCGTAAAACAAAAGAAATGCGCTTAATTCATTCACTTGGCACCGTTAATCCCCACGGGATGAACGAACGCTTCGCTTATAATTAAGTTATTTCCCACCTATTGTTGTTTTCGATCCTTTTGTTTTCCTTTGTTAAATGGCTTGCTTTTTTCTTATTGGTTTGTTTTCTCTCTCCCCTACTATATAAACATCTCTCTTACTCTTACTTTCTATCGACTCCGACGAAGGACTAACGTCCGAAACGTCAGTTACTATTTTCACTACGGTGTATAACTTATCATTCTACGATAACTGTTTTATTAGACACACCGACGCAGTCCACGCTAGTGTTTACTAGCCATCATCTAAATATTTTCTTTAGATTAAATTACTCCGACGCTTATGAGAGTCGAAGTGTAATAGAGTTGGTAATAAAGGTGGGTAGTATTGTTCTGCATACAATATACTTGATTTTATGAATGTATATGCAGTCAAAAGCAAAGTCATATTGTCAGGTTCAAAACATTTTATGAACATTCAATAGATGCATCTAATAGAACATGTTCATAATTAATTTGTTCAATATCGCTGCTGTTTTGACGGGCGAAATAAATTCACTATAAATTCAAATAAATATATCATCCTTGAGTCAATTTCTTTTGTTTACTGGCTTTATCCTTCATATTCACTCAACTTAATTAAACGGAGGAATGTCCAGGTTGATAAGATACATTTGCTGTGTTTGAACAGGCTAATGCAAACCGAGATGTGATTGGGAGAATTCAAGAGCAGATCAGTGCAAAACACGAGCCGCTTGGCGAGTGTTTGCACCTGCTCGAGGTTTGTATTAGCGTGTGCAAACACAGTAAATGTATTTTATTTGTTTTATAAAATCATTTTCTTCAAAAACAAAAATAACGAAACACGATTGAATAAAACAGAAGAACTTAATTCAAAGTTTTAAATACAAATTCTCCTTATATACTTGTGCATTTGCAATCTTTATTTCAAAGCGAGAAGAAGCCAAACTTTAGCGACTTTTTCCCTTGAGAAAGAGCCTTTTACAAGCAGATCTAGATGAAATAATAATCCCAAAGCTGAAACAATGGGTTTAGTCATTCTAGACTGAAAAGAAAACACTATTTTGAGATCTAGAACTCGCTAAATTACATCCTGATTTCCGTCGGTGTTGTTGAAAGAAACGCGGACCGACTCGATGGAACATCCACTAAATAGAGCTCCAAAGTTGAATTTCTCCTGTCGTGTGAGAACCTTTTGCGAAACATAGGAGCTTCCTTGGTTGTGTTGGCTTTCAGGAACAACTTGAATCTAGCCAGATTCTCCATATTCTTATTCTTATGACTAATTGTGTACAAGTACAACTTCCAAACAAAACAGAAATTTTACCGCCGGTGTCGACGCGAGTCACGACCGTGTTTGCACAGGGAAATGCAAACACGGCGCTAGGCCAATCACCGCACGCGTACTATCTAAATTATTTCATAACTAGTTATCAACACTCCGAGGAGATTGATATCTAGTAGTTATAGCAACCCCGTTTTAAGAAACCTCATTTAGTGATGATATAAGGCGGATATACCTCATTCCTCGATCGGTGGATATGTGGTGTATCGACCCTCGGCTTCGTCTCGGGTTGGTATATCTCATATCCACCGAGGGATGACGTATATATCCTTAACTTAGGTCATGCGGAGACATGATCGAGATTAACTTTTATTGGCCCATACTCAAAGTGAAACTATTATGTATCTAATAGTTGTCTCCTTAGCTAAATGTCTCCCTAAATGCTAATTAAATAAACCCTTTCATGCCTTACTCTGGAAGAACTCTATAATAACTCATATACGGTAATGCACCTTTCAATAAGGAGTCAATATGGGACAAACCTGGGTAAACATTTGCAGCCATCGTGGTCATCGGCAGTGTTCGCAGCTAGGGCCGGAATCTTTGTCTTAATTTTCCTCAGATATTGTCCTATCATTAATCAGGGAACTCCCGTTGGCTTCTGTGAATCTTGTAGCGTGTATACGTAACTCCTTTGAACGTCTGAAAAGAGATACCGATTATATTACTGAAAGCTACATTTACCTAGCCTATAAGCGACTGTACACAGGCTAAGCTTACCGAACTTATCCATTTGCCGTATTATACGAGGAAGCAAATTCCTTATTTCTGCCTAAAAAGAATGAGAAGGCTTGAGACTTGCCGACCCGATATTGGTTACATTACGCCAGGAATCCTCCAAATAATATATTTTAAGACGTTGTTTCCTGTGTGTAATATATGCAGTATGAGTGGCCGTGTTCTATCAGATATCAGATATCGGCTACGCCTCGAGTTTGTATATCGGATACAACACGGACACAAATACTGTAGATGTGTAAATGTCTTTTTTCGGTGGACAACGTTAACGACATATATATATAAGAAATCTGTGAATCGATTTTCCGTAAAATAGTGCTCAATACATCGATAGAAGAAGAGCAGAATATTTGTTTGAGAAGAAAAAGTCAAGACTTGAATTTTTTTTTTCAATCAAATATATATATATATGTATGGATGGGGGTGTGACTGAGACGCGGGTGGAGATGGTTCGTCTATTTTTCCGAGCAGAGACTGGTATCTAGATAGACCAGCACGATTACTTCCGTTCTATATATGATTGACAAGTAGTCTTCAAACACACGTTGTGATCAGATCGTGACATTGAACTTAGTGTAGTACAACAGCGCTGCCGAATGATGAGATATATCAAGCAAAAGATTAGAGTCCATGAAACTTGTTCATTTGAAATTTTGCAAAATGCTCCTCAAGGTGACAAAAATGCTAGTAACCTTGCATGCAGAGCTGAGTTGGGAAGGTTTCCGCTAAAAAGCAAAGCATGCAGTAGAAGCTTTAAATTCTGGCATAAAATTAAAAAGTCGGAACCACACCCAAAAAAACTTTCAGCCGAAGTCTACCAAGAAATTAAAATAAAACTAAAAAAGCCTTTTGGAGCATAAAAATTAAAACTACTTTAGAACAACTCGGATTGGGGATAATTTGGATGAAACAAAATGAACTTTCTCCAAGATGGTATAAATATAGAAAAATAATAACCCAAAGAATATACGACATTGAGAGGCAAATTTTATGGAGTAACCTTCACAATGATGAAAGGAAATACGACAGACATAAAAATAAACTCAGATTCTTTCGTCAGTTTAAAATGGATTATAACTTTGAAGAATATTTAAGTCAAGTCACCAATATTAAGGCGAAGCACAGAGTGGACCTTACAATATTATGAATTAGCACAACATAAGCTTGAAGTAGAAACGGGGAGGTATAAGAGGCCTTGTCTCATTTAAGATGAAAAGATTTGCCCAGTTTGTAAGTGGGGAGTAGAAAACGAAAAATAGTTTCTAGTTTGGTGTCCACTATATGACTCTCATAGAAACGATTTAAGGTTGGTGCCTACTAATTACGAACCATTTTAATTTTTTTCAAATTGTGCCAGTCATTTAAATCACCTAAGAGGCCACTGGCATCCGAAAAAAAAAAAAAATTGGGGGTACCCACGCATCTAAACGAGATAATTGACGTTACACACCGATGACGTAAGCACTTTTTTACGCAAGGGGAAAAAATCATATTACGAAGTTGTTTTGATGGATTTTATCTGAAACTTGTTTCAAATAAACGACTATTTGTGCTCTTTTTATCAAATATATAAACTTTTATGTATCATATAAGAAACCATTTTTTAAACCAAATTTTGCTTTCAAAAGAGTAAAATATGGTTCTAAGTTTAACACAAACTTATGAACCGTGAAAAGAGACTGTAGAGTTCTTGCCTTGTGACTTCCCAACTTCAAAGGCCATTTTAAAAATATTAAAATGAATCAACCAACATGAGCTTTTGCAGGTACAGATAATATATCCTTGAGAAGACCTAGCTAAATTTAAAAAACAATCGTTTGAGCCGTACGAGAAATCGTGGAAAACACAAAACTTCGAAGAATTTGCATGCTTTATTTAAAACGTTCTTGGAAAAAAAAATCGTTCTCAAGACCAGCAAGGAAATAGTTGACTAAACTTACACCCTAAAAACAAGAGCAACACCAACATTTTAGGATACTTTTGAATAATTTCATTCAATAGTAATTCTTTAAACCGAGTGCCCAAAAGCGACAAACAAAACTGAGAGTATGAAGTGCTCGTGCGATTTTCTCCAAATCTAACATTAAAATATTTCTTTAAATCTTTGATATTTTATCACATCTGAATCGCGCGCACTTTTATTTTTTCCAATTTTCGATTTTTCTCTATTTTCTTGCGTTGAAAACATTGATTTTAATAAAATATACATTAGTGCTAACTTCAAACCAAGTGCAACAACGTAAAATTATAAATTCTAAAATGATCCAGCAAACAGAACATTGTCAACGCGACGATTGTTCCGTTTGGTGATCACGAAACTGTATCGAAACACCTTAAAGACGCGAAGACTAATCTCTAATGCGACTTTCTCGGTTCTATAGGCATGAGAGAGGGATTATGACTAACATTTGGCGCTCGAAATGAAATTCGAAGACATACGAGGTTTAAAAGACTCGTGATGGTTCGCTGTTGGGATCCCGAGTCTCCAATCTTCTCTTATTTCTTACTGTTGGGGGGGATCCTTAAAACGGGCTAAATTTAAAAAAATAACCAAAGAGAAAGAAAGAAATGCTATTTCTCAATGATCAAGTAAAAATTTCGAAGCTTTATTTTACGTTTCAATGATTTTATTGAAATTTTTGAATAACTAGCACTCCCATACATTTCTTTATTCTCGACTTTCACATCTCCATAATGCCTGGCGTTTTTGGGGGGTAACTTATCAAAAAACTGTCCCAAATTAAAAGGTTTCTTAATTGAAGTTATATTATACCTGCTTTTACCTGTACAATACTGATTATCAGTTTTTTCCAAGTTATTTTTGCATGTGAAGAGTTTTGGTCTTACAGAAAATGTATTCACTTACGAAAAAAATGCTTAAAATTTACCTTAAACGATTTCAAGCTTCTATCTATTTCTGTTTTTTACTTCTTAATTTTATCTTTGGATACCAAACAAGGTATTTTCAACATTGTCTGATCAGCCATCAGCAAAATAAGTGTGCTTTTACCCTCTGGTTACCCCCCAAAGACGCAAAGGATTATGGGGATGTGAAAGTCTAGAATAACATGGCACCACAGAAACCAAGCTTGGGCTACCTGTGGATAAAATCACGGAAGAGAGAACTGAGTAAAATACCTCTTGATATTCATTTAACTCTCATGTAAGTATAATTTTCTTTTATGTCTCTATAAAGCTATCATTATGGTTGTTTTTTGTTTTTTTTTTGTACAAAACCTCTGAAAAAAAATTCGGCAGCGCTGTTGAACTACACTAAGTTCAATGTCACGATCAGATCACAACGTGTGTGTTTGAAGACTACTTGTCAATCATATATAGAACGGAAGCAATCGTGCTGGTCTGTCTAGATACCAGTCTCTGCTCGGAAAAATCGACGAACCATCTCCACCCGCGTCTTAGTTACACCCTTTGGATGGATGGATGGATGGATGGATGGATGGATGGATGGATGGGTGAATGGATGAATGGATGGATGGATGGATGGATGGATGGATGGATGGATGGATGGATGAATGGATGGATGGATGGATGGATGGGTGGATGAGTGTGTGGGTGGGTGGATGGATGGATGGATGGATGGATGGATGGATGGATGGAAGGATGGATGGATGGATGGATGGATGGATGGATGGATGAATGGATGGGTGGGTTGATGGGTGGATGGATGGGTGGACGGATGGCTGGATGGATGGGTGGGTTGATGGTGGGTGGGTGGGTGGGTGGATGGATGGATGGATGGATGGGATGGGTGGATGGATGGATGGATGGATGGATGGATGGATGGATGAATGGATGGGTGGGTGATGGGTGGATGGATGGCTGGATGGATGGCTGGATGGATGGATGGATGGATGGATGGATGGATGGATGGATGGATGGATGGATGAATGGATTGATGGTGGATGGATGGATGGATGGATGGATGGATGGATGAATGGATGAATGGATTGATGGTGGATGAAGATGGATGATGGATGGATGGATGGATGGATGGATGAATGGATTGATGGTGGATGGATGATGGATGAATGGATTGATGGTGGATGAATGGATGGATGGATGGATGGATGGATGGATGGATGGATGGATGGATGGATGGATGGATGAATGGATGGATGGATGAATGGATTGATGGTGGATGAATGGATGGATGGATGGATGGATGGATGGATGGATGGATGGATGGATGGATGGATGGATGGATGGATGGATGGATGGATGGATGGATGGATGGATGGATGGATGGATGGATGGATGGATGGATGGATGGATGATGGATGGATGGATGGATGGATGGATGGATGGATGGATGGATGGATGGATGGATGGATGGATGGATGATGGATGGATGGATGGATGGATGGATGGATGGATGGATGGATGGATGGATGGATGGATGGATGGATGGATGGATGGATGGATGGATGGATGGATGGATGGATGGATGGATGGATGGATGATGGATGGATGGATGGATGGATGGATGGATGGATGGATGGATGGATGAATGGATGAATGGTGCGCAAATAAATGAACTCTTGAGTAAGTATATAAATTAAGTAACTAAGAGTGAAAAAAATCTTCCATAAAATTTCAAATTACTAGCGTCAGTAAAAATTGAAAAACGAAACAAAAATTGAGATAAAATAAAAATAATTCCAATTTATCCAAATGCTACTACATTTTCTATAATACGAGAATAAGTGACTTACTTCAAACTCCTTCACCAAGAACTCCACATTATTGAGCCGAATATATTTTCTGCGTTGCGAGAGTTTGTGTTCAAAACTTTTTTTCGCATGAAGAAAATGAGATGCAGTTTTTCAAAGTTTCGTCTATAATTTCTCATTCTCAAAGTCCACTTTTCCCGAATAACAATTCTTCATGGAACTATAAGTGTGTAAGACTACGGAACGCAAGGGATCTCTGGTCTGTCGAGCCACTCGTTTTATTGAACCTCGTCTTAGACGTTTTATACAATTAAGTGTCAGATCTAACTACACAAACTAGAGCAGAGTCAGGCTGACCAGAAGGACTCTCCTTGGTCGGTGTTACTATCAGTCGGGATTCCTTACTCGGCAACTGTCCTTACTTAGGTCTGTACCTCCCAGTACAACCCGAATTGCAGCCTTAGCCTTGTTCACAACTAAATACAATATTGAATGCACAGAAATAGTTAAATTATTCGTCCTTATATAACCAGGTATATAAACCAATCTGAACTGAATTCTTTTCACATCACGTATCTAGACAAGTTCAACATTGGTGGTTTGAATGTTTAGGCTAATTTGAAAGAGTTAACTCCAAGTAGATCTCCAAGTCAAAACAGTCTCGGTTACTAAAGTAAACATCCTAGACTTGCAGAATCATATGACAAAAATCATATTCATGTAAACAAAACATTCCTAAAATTCTGTTGCATAACTAGTGCAATATATCTTAGCTATCAGTTCTGTAGATTTGGGTCGAGTTTTTGACACTTTTAATTACAATTTTCAAAAGTTTGACCAAGCTGTTTGAGTAAATTCAGTTTCGTCGTGAATTTCAAAACTTTGTTAGAGTCGGACGCCACGTTGACTCAGTTCAAACATGTCCATTTTTGGCAATGAAATATAAGGACCTTTTGTTCTTGGTCAATTGAGTTGTGAGGTCAAAGCTATTGGTTCGAATCGGTTTGAACAATCTTGCCGTTAGCAAACTAATATTGGAAACTACGATTTCCATTTAACAAATCGAAGTCAGTTTTCTATGGGTCTGTACTGAAATCGAACATTAAATGACGTCAAAAAATGATCCAAACTCAAGTGTAACTACGAGCGCAGCGAGTGGTTTCACTGCAAAGTTTGGATCATTTTTCCACGCGAAGGTTTTGAAAATTCATAAAGATTAGATAACCTGAGGGTAAAATAGGAAAGAGTGTAGAATATTTAAATAAGCAAATAAATTATACAAAAACGTTTTGGTGAGTAGCACCAAAAGGAGTAGAGTTTGAGTTTGGTGAGTAGTAGGTAAGTTTCAAGTATTCAAATATTCTAAAACTCTGTTTGGGTATTCAAATATTCTAAAACTCTTTTTGAGTTAAAAATAAATGAAAATATCCCGAAATATATATACTATGGGCAATTGGTCGAATAGTAAATTATCATACACTTAAAGTGCTACTACGACGAAAATCCCTCAAACTTGGATTCAGCTGAAACTTCCTAAAAATACTCTTTAAAGGTCCAATAATCACTGTATGAAGTGTTTTCTCGATATTCAGTACGAAAGCATGATATTCTTACGATTATTTTTTGGAGTCTGTGACGTCATACACTCAACATCGAACATCGCTCCATACATTTCTTTGTAGTTTATGATCAAAATATCAGTAGTAAAGGGAGAAAGAAATACCCAAACTCCCCAAAATATAAATTATAGTCACAAGTAATGTGAAATAAGCACATTAGCCACCCTTTGGGCTTCATAGGAATAAAATAAATTAAGGATTTATATACAAAGAAATGTATGGAGCGATGTTCGATGTTGAGTGTATGACGTCACAGACTCCAAAAAATAATCGTAAAAATATCATACTTTTGTACTGAATATCGAGAAAACACTTCATACAGTGATTATTGGACCTTTAAAGAGTATTTTTAGGAAGTTTCAGCTGAATCCAAGTTTGAGCGATTTTCGTCGTAGTAGCACTTTAATGTCTGGTCGCTAGGGAAATAGTTTTGTTTCCGAGAGTCTCGATGTGAAACATCTAGACTCGAGGGAAAACAAAACTAACTAATTTCCCGAGGGACCAGACATTAAGTGTTTTGTTATATAGCAATTAAGAAATATTGAGAAGTCAGTTTACGAAATAAGACCTTTATTTAGCAAGCTAAATGCATGAAAACTGACAATGATTTTGCAAATACAACTCACATACGGTCTTGTATTTCTCTACCAAAAAGCGAGGAGAGTAGCAACAGCATTTTTAGTCGCTATTCTCGTATTTTCCGAATCCTTTTTCTCAATAAAAGTCTGTAATTTCTCTGTAGAAACACTGGAAAATCTCTACTGTTTCGCTTCGAGCTCCATTTGTACTGAAAATTCAAGCAAAATATCTGCTCCCGCTCTGTTCTTGGATTAGAATATGTTCAAACTTGTCCTACGTGTCTAAAACTTGTAAATAAAGAATTAGATCAAATACCGAGTCAACTGAATCTGGACCGGGTTAGTGGGATTCTTGGTATTTTGAAAATCCAGGAACTAGAGCCGTGCAGAATGAATAAGCTTCTGAGAATAAGCCTTATAAAGCATTCAATGCAAATTTAGTAATTTCTAACTCATAAATTTCAATTACAAATTCATATATTTTGCATGGTTAATAAATATTCATTCTAAAACGCATGAATATTTAATGAGGAGAAAACAAAGCAAATCACTACTGTGACGGTGATTTGGAAATGTGTTCTTAATTTGCATTAAATTTCTAAAACTTTTTCTGCGCCCCGTTTTTTCAACTCACTTTTCGGTGTTTGGAAATTGAAGGAAGAACTCTCTCGCGTGTTTGAAATATTACATCTATGCTTTGATCAATTTTTCTAAAGTGCGTATGTTTAGGATAATTAGATAATTGGAATTTCAAAAATTTCAAGAACTTTTGTAAACTTCATTGGAAATGTTGAAATCATCCATCCTTATTGTTTACATCTTGCCTTCGATCAAAGAAAAATAACCAGTCTCTAATCAACTCTTCAAAAATGAGAAAAGTCTTTTGACTTTTATAACAATTTGTTTTATATAACGGCTTTACAGATAAAGCTTGAATCAGTGATTTATAGTGTACCTCTTTATATAAAAATACATACTCATATTTAATTACATACATACATACATGCATATATATACATACATACACACTTTGTTATTATAACTCCCAAAGGGGTACTTCCGCTATAAATGCTAAAAAATACTAAAAATAAGTAAAACAAAAATAAATAGTAAATAATTATAAAATACTATTATAAGAATTAAAATTTTTAAAGTATAATGGTAATCAATAAAAGGGAAAATATCTACAAGTTAAATAAGTTATTCTTAAAATTTTTCGTATCACTGATTTGCTTAATATCATTTGGGAGATCATTATACAACTTAGCACCGGCCTCGAAAGGCAGATGATCGCTGTCCTGTTTTTAATATACATTTTGGTAGATTCAATTCATCTCTTTTTCTAGTATTTCTACCGTGTGTTTTTGAGCGTTTTATAAATGTATCACTTAGATAACTCGGCATTTGCTCATGTAAACATTTATGAACAATTACTAAATCGTTTAAAAGCAATTTACCTTTCACACTTAGCCAATTCAAAAGTTTGAGGCCTTCAGTAATATGGTCATACTTTTTCAAACCTAAGATAATCCCACATGCAAAATTTCGAACTAATTGATTAAATACTTAATATGAAATTACTAAATAACACCAACTGGAATAAATTTTGTTGAATATATATACAAATATCAGAAAGGTTTGGCGGGACAATGAGATAAAGAAGCCATCGTGAGGAGAGGTTAGAGCCTTACAAATATCTCAAAATAATCAATAATTATAACTAAACAACTCAAAATATAAATAATTTTAGGTATGATAAACAGCGTAAGGCTTACCTCCAATCGAGTGCAGAGAAGAGATTGTAAATTGAAGGCTTGATTTGAGTTTAAGTCCGATGATATTCCAACTAAACTTTCTGGATGCTTTCAGAGCTTCATTCCAAGTAATATGACAACTCCAAAGAGCTCACGCAAGTAGATATGAAATTAGACTTCTGCACCCGGAAGGCTCCGGAGCAATGATACCGGAACAAGGTGCTCTCCTCCAGACATTACTCCGGGCCCGTAATAGCGGTGACGTCATAGCTATTCTCATTCGGCATCAGCGCGACGAAGAGTCCAAAATCCGCAGCCCGTGGTTATTTCACGCATTCCGATACTCCCGGGGATCACTAGCGACAACCTAATTGGCTTGAGTATAAATACGAGTTATCAGCATGAATATTCTTACTAACCCGTGTTTCTATCGGAGGGGCCACGGGCCCGTAGGGGTAGGGGTGGTCCGCCATATCTATTTTTAGTTTGTTGCATTGTACCATACTAACGCGTCATACGATATAAGAACCTATTAAGAACCGTTTCGGTAACGATAGCAACTCCGGAGCAATATCCCCGAACCCCTCCAGATAGCTGGACAGGTCATGACTAATTTTATTTGTGTTTTCTTGTTGAGTCACTGCACAAACGAACAATACATTGAGGCTTGCCCGAGCTAGCCTAAGCAACAACGGCAAACACGTTTTCCAAAAATCCTTTATTTATTTATTCATAAAACGTTCAATGCATGTGAATACAAAAGAAGATAACTTGTCCTTGAAACTATTTTCATTATTCAACTAAGTACGATGTTTTGATTGCCAGTATATATTTGCTTGTACGCAAGTCTGGAGTGTTATATACCCAAAAACAAAATGCTGCTGTTTAATAAACTCGTTTTTCCCCCACACTAACTGGACTATCTATTTACATTAGATGTGTGAGATCTATCAAGAGAACCCCTACATAACCCCCACAGAACCCTTAGAGAACCTCTGGGTCCTTTCATACGGAAAGAAATTTCAAATTCTTTTTTTTAGTTTTCGCTTGATCTTTTGATCTGCGTGATTACCAGCTGGATTCGCCTCAGTGCAACTGTCGCTGCGATATTCAAATGATGAATAAACGTTATGTATCATGACAAATTTGATTATGTTATATTTATTTCGATCTCATATTTGTGAGAAATGTTTGAATATATTTTAGTTATACTCGAAATTTGCTAAGTCGCCCAAACTGCGACCGCTCTCAATCGTTCTGAACGCGTGGAGGCTTTACTACATCTCTATATTTATGAGAATCTTGATAACTTATCCACTTGACTGGTTTTTCTTTACTTGGTGGTGGAGTGGGTAAGAAATATATTGGGGGTGGTAGAGTCTATGCTCTGGGAGTGGTGAAAGGTCATGGCAAAATATTGGGTGACATTTGCTTGTTATTTTTGATTTTCGTCACCAGTCCCCTAAATTTTGACCCAAAATCTTCGTAAAAATGGAAAAACTTTGAGTGAAAATGAAAATTTGACAATGTTGTAACTAAGTTTCTTCAAATGTACGACCGAATTTAAGTTCTTTAGCTACTATTCTATCTACAAATGTTAAAATATTCCTGAAAGCTGAAAAAAAGGCAATGTAAATCCGAGTTCGAAAATTCAAGGTGAGATACAGAGCGTGACCACAAATTAAACGTGACTCGTGAGTCCGCGCGGTCATCACTTTAAGCGGCTATAAATTATTCAAAACATGCATTTTCCTAAATGTACAAGTGGATCTAGGAGTTCTGGGATCTACTTATCATTTTCGCACCAAATTGGAAACATTTTGAATAAAAAAGTCTCTGTAAATAAGCACTCGAAAACAGATGATGTTTGCGATCCCGGGCTTGCCCTCGCTTATAATTAACTGTGTTGTGCTTGGGATTGCGCTGGTCTTGTTTTGTGCCGGAGTCGAAGCCATACAAAACGAAAAATACAAAGAAAACAATTTCATTTCAGACTTTGATAAACAAGTAAGTTCAATTAGCTCTACTTTAAAAAATTACATGAATTAAATTTAATCTTCAGTCTTGAAATTAAAAGTTATAGTGCCTTTTGTGGAATAATTTTAAAGAGTTTTCAACTTAATTCTTTGTTTTGTTGTAGTAAACTTCTTTATGAAATGTATAAATCGGCAGAACAAGAAGCTGACGAAATCAAAGAGGTGGATAGCAAGACTATTATTAGAAATAATTCTGTCTTTAAGATCCTGATAGAGAATGTATGCCAGAAATGCAATGTTCCTGGAGTCATACTCAATTCTAGACTTATGAGATGTTCAAAACAAACAAAGCTAGTTGTCTTCGAGTTCAAATGAGTTTGACCCAAAAGATTTAAATATCGTACTTACTTCGATTGGATAAATTTGCTCTTTATTGATATTTTCTTTTTTGGTTTGAATCTTTTCCCTTGTATACCAACTAAGCCGTCTTCTAAAGTTTTAAAAAACCCTTTCTCGGGACGCTTACGCTTACCCGCCATTTTGAAAGCCTGCTCCTCCACGCATGCGCTTTATTATTCATGTGCAAAATGCGCAAGTCTGGGGCGAATGTCTCGTCTGAGTGGTCAATATTTTCGTATGGCAGTAGGAGAGGATTGATCAAAACTAATAGCGGGTTTTAGTGGAGTAGGAGGAACCCTAAAGTTGAAGCGAAGTTGAGGATTTCGTTCGACTGAGTTCGAAAGAAGGGGTCCTTATTTTCGACGTTAACTTTTCTAGAAAGGAAGGGGTCTTAGTGATTCGTTCGGCTGTCTACGTAGAACCGATTTGGAAGCAATGGACCTGGAATGGTTTGTGTTGAACTGAATTTTACAGGATCTTCTAAAACCCTCTTGAGTACCGTATACATGCCCCCTGACTCCAGTCCTAGCTATGACTTCGTATTTATTGAACACTTATCAAAATTTCTCGACAACCTGTCTCGCTTACTCAATCGCAGTACCGTATTTGTTGGAGACCTTAACTATCCATACATCGAGTGGATTGAGGGTTGCGGTATCTCAAACTCTTTGAATTCTGCTGACTTAGCATTATGCGAGTTACTGAAAGACCACTCATTGCACCAATTGAACACATTTCCTACGCGAAAGGGAAACCTGCTTGACCTTGTGATATTCAATGAGCCGGACCGTATTGCGAATATCGACCTGCTTACAGTAGCTGAGGCTGGCCTGTGTACGGATCATGATCTCCTTGAGTTCGACCTACTTGCGCCAAAAGCGGATCCAGGGGGGGGGCAAAGGGGGGCTGAGCTTGTTTTCCGTTGTGTTGACGGAAGAATCTCAATTAGCCCCACTAAACTCAATTAGCCCCCCCCCCCCCCCCTCTTCTATTAACCAGTTCAGATTTTTGTTAACGAGCCACGACTCTGCTGATCGTTCTAATACTTATGACGCAGACAACTTTAATACCTGAAAATCTGTATGCGTCAAGAGCCGCTCCTCTCGCAATCTCTCGTCTACTAATCCCTGCTGCTACTAACCTGCATGAGCTGTGAGTGTAACTTAGCCACATATTATATATAAATACAGTACATATATATATATAATATAGTTAGACGACGCCATATTGAATAACTAACGAAGGATCGTATTTCGAGCTGACTTTCATTGCTAAAAAAACGACAATCTCGGATTTCGTGTGTTATAGTGTGTCGATCTCAACTTGTTCATACCTTTGTAAGCGTTTTGTTGGTGGACTTTTTTAATAAATGTTATCCACGAATGGCTTTTGATAGTCGATGTTCTAGAGCTCATTGTAACAAACGCCGCCGATGTCGAACATAGTCGTATCTACAATCTTTCTTCTGGAGATGAATCTTACCTTGTTCCAGGAACTAAAGACGGAAAACATACAAGGAAAAGACAGTCTACGAAAAGCCTGAGGCTAGTTATTATCAAATAAGATTTGTTTTAGCATGTATGATTGTGGAATACAGGTCTTAGTTGTCAATAGGAATCAAGTTTATCTTACAACCAGATGTTTCTTTTTTTCACTACCTCTTATACTTGTAATCAGTAAATCGATATTGAAATGTACGCAATGTGTTTTGTTCGTATCATTGATCTATCAGTTCACATTGAAGACGCCATAGCGTACGTTAGATTGTCTACCAAATGTAAACGGTTACTTGTCAACAACTTTTCTACTTAATGAAATATTAAAAGTGCGTTAAATTGAACAGTTTATTATTGCTCAAACGAGTACAAGATGTACTTAGTTTTTCTGGGCCTGGATCGTTTATGAATGATGTTGACCATTTATTATGGCATAAACACTGTACCCAATGTAACCCCACATGAGCGGAATATGAGTGAACGCAAATACAAAGAATGAAAATCAGGAAAAAATAGCAATATTAAAAAAGTAAAAAACCTAAATAGGAAAAAGATGGACTTTTTTAAAAATTAGAAGTAACGAAGAATGGAAAATAAACAAGAATGAAATATAACATAAGCGTCAATACAAAAACGCAAAAAATCGAAGAGAAAACGAGCAATGCTATTAGGGAAGAAAAAACAGAATAGATATATTTTGCAATTGTCTCAGTGAAATCACAGGCTAACCACTCTAATAAATGAAGGAAATACTAAATGGTCCCTTGTCTTTGTCTTTTTGTGTGCGCGCGCTATCGATTTTTTGTCATCTCCCCTACCCTGTTTTATTACTATACAATATACTAACAAGGTAGGCAACTTCACGGGCTTCCTGTGGAAAATTCAAACTTTGACGACAGAAAGACGCAAATTTATCAAAAAAAGTATACAGAACGTCGTACTTACATGTAATCTTCAATAATTTAAAGGATTTTTGATAATAAATTCTCTATAAGGAGGGGTTTTTTTGGCTTTTTTAGCGAAAACTTATGTGCCGTCAGTTATGCTTGCATCTGAGCGGGCCTTAACACGAGAAAAGGGCTTCAAAACAAGTCCTCTCCCTCCGGTTTCGCGAAGCCAAAAATATTCGACGCTTCTTGATTGGTTGAAAAAAAAAAAAAAAAAAAAAAAAAAAAAAAACCGGAGGTAAAATGCAAGACTCACGTGGTGTGGGGTTGGGAAGCATGTGGTAACGAATCAAAAATATTTGGAGAGGGAGGGAGAGGACTTGTTATGAAGCCCTTTTCTCGTGTTCAGGCGCGCCATACCTTAGCTCATATAAGACGCTGATACGTTTAAATTCCAGTAATCGTACCACCAGTAACTTCATAGCAGATAAACGTTACGTATCAGTGTAATGCACGCCCTAATAAATGGTAAGAAAGACAGAAGGGCTGAAACTAATTTGAGTACCTATTTTGAAACCGCCGTTAAAATTTTTCGACAGGGTTATTTACCAGCAAATACAGAACCCAAACGATCGCATAACCAATAAACTTAACGACAGCATGTCTCATTTATAGGAAATATTAATCTGTGACACACAAAACAATGATATTTGTAAGCGAGACAGGCTAACATCAAAGTTAGGACTAGAGTTAGGATTCGAGTTTTGGGATCGAGTTATGGGATTCGAGTTACGGGAATCGAGTTTTGGGAATATAATTATGATATTTAAAAAATGTCTAAAACTTAAACTCCAAAATGAAAATAAAAAAGAGAAAAAATAAAAGCAATAATAAATAGTGAGATAAAAAAAGAAAGATTTAGAAACTGATTGAACTGATTGCAGCTAGCTTTTTAATGAGTAAAATGAATGGAAGACAAATAAAGGAATTTAGCTTATGGCGCGCCATACCTTAGCTCATGTCAGTGTACTGTATAGAGTTTCGATCATGTGGCAATACTCTGATAAATACAGTCAATTCAAAAAATGTTGTCGTCAACCAACTCAAGTCTACGCGACTGGACCGAAAGGAACCCTGGGTAGCAATCATTGAAGCCGAGTTAACTCCATAATTCTATCTGACTAGTTATGCCTGGTTTACAGCACAAACCTTCGTAGGCGAGCGGGAAGTGTTGAAGGAGACGTTTTTAAAATGCCTTCATACTTTCGGAATTGTGAACTGAATCATAACTACTTTGTTTTTCTTTCCCTAAACCCGAAGACATGCATTTGATGGATTCTTTCTCGCCATTATTATCTTATTTCTAGCGGGAACAATTAATTCAGAACGAATATTTAACCGCTTCAGTGATTTTTACCCATATTCCTTTCGGTCCAGTCGCGTAGGCTTGAGCCAGTCGACGACAACGTTTTTTGAATTGACTGTATGCTCAGATATAGCCTCAGACAAGCCTGACATCGAAAAATGTATCATTTGTGCGTTTCAAGTAAACATCAACGTATAAAGTCGTCGCAAAACATGATTGCAAAGAGCCATGCGAGCTACCTCAAAAATGGCGACTGTTGTGATATACTTAGCTATTGGTTTTACCGAAGAAATAAGACTATTTGATGCAAGATTTTCTATAAAGTTGAGTGTCATGCTATTTATATTTTATTACGATATCATGTGTACAAATCGCCTGCAATGACATGCGAAAATATATTTGTCTTTCTTTCCTATCTAATATTCATGATTCGAGCTTTTCGGGGTTTTATCCATGAAATATTTGTAAAAGTATTGAAAATACCACTGTACTGCAAGCAAAAATGATAACATCTATAAGTCTATTTGACTATTACACGTTTTATAGTACACTCAACAAAATTACTCGACTCTGATTGGTCGAGAGGAGTACAACTATAGCGTTAATTGTACTCCCTAGGAGTACCGAATTAAGTCGCTATGGCAACACGGCCAAAACAATGTCAAAACAATTATTTTCTATCATTTTGTACTTAAAAAACATATAAATAAAATTTTAAAGCCGTAAGAACTAATCATTTTTATGCATTTCAGTTGCGCGATGGACTGAAAATCGGCCGCCAAATAGACAAGATGAACGGCGTCGCTTCACATTTTTACTGAAATTTTGTTGAGTGAACTATAAACAAAAAATCGCACGATTTTCTCGTACAATTTGGAATTAATAGACACTCGTAATGTTTTGGAAGTTCTTTAATTGCACTCGCCTAAAGGCTCGTGCAATTACAAGAACTTTCAAAACATTACTCGTGTCTATTAATTTCCAAATTGTACTCGAGATCGTGCGATTTCCTATACAAATAGTGTTTTTTTTTATTTCACGGGTTGTATGCCTTCACTCTATCAAGCCTTGCATAACAGTCTTTTAGTAATTCGAATGCAAGCTCGCCTAATATCTCTCATTCTTACCAGGTATATGATAGGATTTAAAGTAGAATTCAAGCCTACAATACTTAGCATGGTTATAGCAAAAATGGGTTCTGGATCTCCTTTCTGCTCAAACGTTATCAAAATGACTAAAAGAGATAAGTAACAGATAAGGACCAAGGCTAATATCAAAACCATTGTCTTTAAAAGCTTTTTGTATTTCAAAACATCGATAGCATTTGATGGTGTAGCTTCATTGCTTCCTTGATGGGAACCCTGTGGGTTAGTCTGATTACAGTAAACCGTCAGCGCTCTAAAAGACATGCTGTAGCAGAAAATAATTGTAAATATGCAGATGGTGAAAACAATGCTGCCAAATATACCAACCCACTTGGTTGATGTATACAGAGGAAGTGACGTCAGGATGAATACCATGAACCATAGCGCGACTAGAAGTCTTCGTATTCGTGGTAAGGTGACTGTTGACCGATATCTAAGCTTGAGGGATATGGCCAAGTATCTATCGATACTGATAACCGTTACTGTTAATCCCGATGCAGTAGTGACTATCCTTGAGAGATTACTAAATAGAACATAAGAGATGCATAATGTTTGAACATCTAGGTTGAAATACGAAACTGCAAACAGGCTATAACCGGTTTGGCAAACAAGTCCCATAAATAGATCAGTTAAAGCGAGATTTGCTAATAAGTAAAACGAAGGAGTTCGTAGTTCAGGAGTCGTAAAAACAGCTATGATAACCAAGAGGTTAGCGATGGTTGTAGGTACCGCGAAGATGGCGTTGAAAATAGCCAAGAATAAGCTTTGTAAATTATCGGTTTCTAATAATATATTGATGAAACTAATGGTCGTGTTGTACTTCTTATTGCCATGGCAGAAAATTTCGAGTAAATTGTAGTCAAAGCTTCTATTCATTGTGTTCATTTAAAATGAAATTTATTTTTGTGTTTTTTCACTTTTGTTATCTTTTCCTTGTTAGTTGATCTTGGTCGCTTTGCCTTCGGTTTTCTTCGTATTTTTTCTTGGTTTTCGTCGCACTTATCTTTGGTTTTCTTTGTTGTTTTTTTTTTGTCCCGGTTTTCTTCGTCCTTATCTTCGGTTGTCTTCGTTTTTAACTCGGTTTTCTTCGTCCTTAATTTCGGTTTTCTTCGTTTTTCCCCCCGGTTTTCATCCTTATCTTCGGTTTTCTTCGCACTTATCTTCGGCTGTCTTCGTTTTTTAACACGGTTTTCTTCGTCGTTATCTTCGGTTTTCTTCGTTTTTTTCTTTTAAATTATACACAATCAAATCAAGAAATAAGACTACTTTGTTCAGCCTAAGCTATTGAAACTACTAAAATAATGTTCCCCTATTATTTCGTTTCACTTTAAGAATCAAACCTTGGCCAAAGGGTATTTCTATATTTCTCCTGACTTGTCTTCTGTTGCGAATCGAAATAATTTTCTGACACGAAATTTGACGACTACTGTGTCTTATCACAAAAATCTTAGAAAATTGATAACACAGCTGACTGTGCCCTTTGCTTTAGTATTTTTTTTTCCTTTTTGCTGTAAAGCCTTTGCGAAAAAAACAAGTCGAAGTAGAAGCTTTTTGGGTCTGACTGTTTGGTTGTAAAGTTTACGCATTTGAGCTAGAAATTCACCAGTCGCTTTATATGGAAATCCAAACACTTTTATATCCAGATGTCTTCAACAGATCGCTTGCACAAATAAGTTCACACGACTTTGGAAAGTTTCGCCTTTGGGGGCCATCACGATTTATAAAGTTTATTTTTGGTCATTGTTTCAGATTTTCCTTTTGACTTTAAACTATAATAATAAATTTAATCTGATTCAAGGGTTTGAGATTATCTTAATAGAAATATTGAAAAGAAAAATAAGAATGGATTTTTACATTGCCTTAATGTATCATAACAAGGGCGGATCCAAGGTTTTTTTGAAGGGGGGGGTCTCAGGGGTAAATTTTGTGGGCAAAGGAAACCCAGTCGCATTTTTACCACAGGAAGCCCATTTGACCTCAGGAATGACAGGAGGGTCGCGACCCCCCCGACCCTCCCCCTGGATCTGCCCTTGCATAATTATTATCAATTAGCAAACTTTTTACTGGGATACCTGTGGTATCACAGTCATAAAATGTCTTTGCTTTTTTTTCCTGTCATTGGAAAAAAATGCCCATACATTTGGAATTTTTTGCTCTATTCGGGCTTTTTCCTCTCTTTCCAAAGCAAAAGGTCGATCTTAAAAGTAAAGTTATATAGCACAAGTAAACTACGTGACAAAACATCCTAAATGACCCGTAAATCTTCTGTCCTTTCGCTAACTACCGTAGTTACTAGCGGGTTTCGTATCCTCGAAACCTAAGAAACCGAGCAAGAGGCCAATGTATAGCCAACAGATAGCTTGGCTTATAAAATCAGCAAAAATACGGTTCTAAAAGTACGTTTTTTTCAATAGAATTCAATCTAAACTATATCATACAGTCCGTGAATAGTTGAATTAACTGAATCCACTTCTGTTTTTTGCCTAGATAGTCATTGTTTTGAGAAAAGATCCGAAAAGCGTTTGAGACATAATTTGTATGGGCTCACATGAGGGGGCGTGAGCTTGAAATCGTAGCTGAACAAATGTTAACAGATTTTTTCTAATGTTCACCACAAAATGGTAAAAAAGCGCAATAGCACCCAGGGGTCTTCAGGAACTTACCCAAGATACCTTTGCGGGCATCTGCTATGGGATTCACATCCAAAGACCAATGAATTATGATGTACCAGATGTCAATCAATGTCACTATGTTGTCAAGTGATTATTAGAGGGCGGAGCTAGCAGATCACGTGGCAGAGGTTTATGCATAACAAGACGCAAGCCCGTTTTTTTGGCGATAAGCGGTTTACTTGTGGTGTGTAAAGATGGGCGAGATGTTTGTGCCACAGCAGGGTATCCACCTTAGACCGAAGCAGTATTTACTTAAAGACTGTATTACACATTATGATTATGTTGCTCTGCTATCCTCTGCCGGTACCTCCATGGTTAACAGCCGATTTTTCGATCGCTGTAGATCGTTACTAAATATACTGGACAGCTAATCGAATCTACACGATCCTATTCTGACCATGAAATTGATGTATGTTGTTCGAAATATGCCGTCGAATGGTCACCGTTTGGTAATGTACAACATGATTCTGGACTCAAAGCTCACATTTTCGATCTAGCAGAAAATTCCAGGTAGACCCGGGAGGTAGATTAAGGTACAGGAATGTTTCAAGAAGAACCTTTACTTGTGTTTGATGGTATTGATCCAGGAATTTAGAGTATAGTTGATGATATATGATAGTATTTTAGGGCAAACGTCCAATAATATAAATTGGCGCGAAAACTGAAGTCTGGCAAAAAATGTTACGTCACATCTAGAGATGAACTTTCTGTGGAATACGTCAAAATTATAGCTATAGAAGATCATTCACACTCGTGCATGCCAATTTGAATATATAGCCTTAGCTTTTATGATAAGATATTCTTTAAATTTAACAATGAATGCTGCATTGTTGCTGCATATGTTCCCGCTCAAATTAAGTTGTATTTATTTAATAAATGTTTAATATATAGCTAGAAAATGTAACCCTCTCTCCTTGCTTTCTCAGGCGGCTCGCCCGAAAGCAACAGAATTGCTCAGGTTGCTCGCCCGTAATTCTGTGAGAGGCTACATTTTAAATTTATAATCTCTAATCGTAGTTATAAAACATTTCATAGTTAGAACAAAATGCGAAAAGGTAAAGAGAATAACAGCACTGCTATTTGATCGTATAACGTTGCTTTGTATCGAAGTGTTGATCCAATTGACACGATACTCAGATTTGTGGTAGTAACCACAGTGATACTTGAAACATGCTGTCACAAATATTCACCAAAAAACCGGCCTTGTGGCTTGTTACGTTACGCATGCCCTATTTCGTTGACTGCTGTAATTCAAGACAGCCGAACTAAAAATGTTAATTTATCAATTTCCAAAACAAGGTTTTCAAGCCGAACAGATAGCGATGATTTTGAAGCGATTATTTCTAAGAATTTTCAATGAACTTTATAAGCAATAACATGTTTTGGTTTACTCTTCATGATTCATCTATGAAGCATTATGATCTCCTTTAATTTTTCTTCAAAAAAATGGTGATTCATAAAAAAAATATCGATAAATTATAAAATGTAAAGCAATTATGAGAGAGGTCTGCAGCAAATATTAGCCCGTATTTACGGTTTAAATGAAGCATTTTGATTTTAAAGCGAGCTATACAATGCCCGTGAAAATGGGCACGTTTAATGCTCGAACAGCAAGCTAATTACTTTTGCCAAGATCCGGAACGTAACTGGAATTGCAGTTCCAAGTTGAGTTATTTATCAGTACCTGTACTACTTTATCAGTATTTTTGGAAGCTCAACCAACTAAATACTCCATGCATGTTGAAACCAGGTTCTCCACTCCCTTCCTTCCAGGTATCCCAGTCATCGCTGCCTACAGCGTCTCGTTTAAAATTAAAAAAAGATACACCTAATCGTAAGAGCTTTGTCTTATAAAAGATTGTTGTTTTTAACTCCCACCAGTTATCTAATTTTGAAGTTTTGATTTTGATTTTTAGTTTAGATTTGCTTAATTTCACACCAACTGTCAAATTAAATGATGGCCTTAGCAACATACATAAGTTGGGTAAAAATGGAAGGCAAGTTTGTGGGTAGTGCCCTTTTTCTTTTCCAATAGCTATCCTTAATTCAATAAAATAGGTTATTTTAACTTTATTAATGAAGGTAGCGTAGGAATTTTTTTATTATTTTTTATACTACTTAAATGACTGATTAAAATTTGGTCACTGATTTTATCTGCAATACCAAGAAAGATGTCCAACTCTCAAGATACTGAATTTTTGATTTTCTAAATAAATTTTCCTTAACAGAGGACCAAAATAATTGGACCTCAGGACAATGGTAAAAAAGATGTTTCATTATTCTCTTCTCGAATCTGGCAGAAGGAACAAAAAGGATAATCACTTTTTCCTATTTTGAAAAGTAATTGTTATTCTATGAAATGTTTTGAATTGAAATTCACGTTTCTTTGTGTCAAGCGCACATCTATAGGGGATCGTGTAAATCATTTGCCAATCAATTTCATGTACTGTGTAAATATAGTTTGCTTCAAATTTTTTTTGCGCTGTCGGAGGGGATATTTTCTTTTACAACGCTTTAGTATAAGCTTCCCTAGAACTTAGTTTTTCAATTTTAAGCCTTTTTCCTACTTGAGTATAAACTATAGCTTCAATTATTTGGAAAGATTTAAAAGTAGTCTTATTAGCTGCGTAATTTTCTTTGACTATTTTACGCCAAGCTGTCGGAATAGCATGTATTATTTGTCTAAGGTTGAACATTTCCAGTGGGCCTAAATGTGCAGCTTTCCCTAGAATTGGGGCGTGATTGTCGTGAAGATCGCCTATTCTGCAAATTCCACTAGAGTAAATATTTCTAATAAAAACTGATTTTTATTATTGATGCAAATAAATTTATTGTTCCACATGACTTGGTGAATTATGTCCTCTAGCGAATCGGGTGTCTTGTAGGATAAGTATTGACCAAGATTTCAGACATTCTTGATAGAAACTAGGAAGCTTTAGAGGTAGGTTTTTTAAATCGTAGCTGCAATAAAAAAGTAATTTCCCACCTAATTTTTCTAAGTAATGGTTTAAAAATATTTCCAACTACAGGGATAGTCTGCCAGAAATTTTTTGATGCACATAATTCGTTGTGCATGCATGCATTAAAGATTCGATATCTAGCCTCTTTAGTCCTCCAAGCTCAATATCATTTACAAGAGTTGTGAGCGTTTCACTTTGTCTTTACCATTCCAGATGAAATCATACAATTATATAATTTTCCAATCGTACAAACGGCAAAATGTACCTAGATTCTTTAAAAGAAAAATGTTTTCTATCTACCTTAAAGGCACTTTTAGAATCTTCAAAGACTAGGAATTCCTTTTTACAATAGGAATTTTAAAGTTTATTCTCGGCCTGAGGAAGCGTGTTGACGTTGATTTGAATGGTCAACCCCTGGACTGAGCACGAGTTAAACATTCCTCCAAGAACGTTTTCGACTTGAGTGGACGACGAAGAACTTTCAGTTTTTGTGTCTACTGCATATTAATAAGCAGTAGACACTATGCCATCGAGTTTACCCAGATATACTTCATATCCTATTTGACTAGCGAAAAATGTAGTTAAATGACATACGATATAACTGACATTAAGTTCATCCCGGTGTAAGGGTTGTAAAACTTCGGATTACTTTCGGATCCCACGTGCACAGCTAGCGGCGCATGGCGAGGATAGCCGATGTTATCCGAAGTCCCGCGTAATGGCTGGTCAACTTGGTTGCTCTGTTTGCGACTGCTTACGACTTTTTATCGACTGGGAAACGTTTGACCAACGTATCAAACCGTGATTAGGTAGGATTCAGTGATTTCTACGCGGCAATCGCAGCCCTTTTTGTAGTGAATTTATCTGTTTTTTGTTTGGAACACAGAAGAAAAAAATACGGTCAGCAAAGCCTTAAAAAATTATACCGTCATTAAAAAAAGGAATACGCTTAAAGTGCTACTATGACGAAAATCGCTCAAACTTGGATAAAGCTGAAACTTCCTAAGAATACTCTTTAAAGGTCCAATAATCACTGTATGAAGTGTTTTCTCGATATTCAGGACGAAAGTATGATATTTTAACGATTATTTTTTGGAGTCTGTGACGTCATACACTCAACATCATCGCACCCCCCCCCCCACGCTTGCTAAAAGTCCGCTTTTTAAGCAAGCGAGATTTTGGCTGGTATGATATTTTCACGTAAAACTAAGTAAAAAAAATCTATTTTACTTTACTAATTTATCTATATCTATGCGTCCTATGGGACTTTAAAAAAATAAAGTATATGTTTGGTCCACTTTTTGTAAATTAGCACCCCCCCAACAAAAATCCTAGCTACGGGCCTGCCACCTGAAACACATGACATGTTAGATGATCCAATGTTGCTTGGCAACAGTGACAGACTAACGAGAAACATATTCGAGAAAATATTCCTCGTTTTAATATTAGCCCCTTTTCTCATTCGGTAAATACCGTTGTGTTTTATGATTAAAGATTTATCTGCAGAAGCTTTTAAAAGCACATTATTTGCGAAAGTCAATTGTAAATGTAAATAATGCAATAACCTGTTAAATTGTTCTAGATTACCTGACAATAGTGATTGCATGACCGACTAACAAAACATTTTTGATAAAAATATTTCTCTTTGCTTAAAAAGAAATAGACTTTTTCTCAATTGGCAAATACCGCTGTGTTTCATAACTAAACTGACTCATCTACGTCTACCTAAAAGCAAATTAAGTCGGCTGCATGTAATGCAAAAAAAAAAAAAAAAAAAAAAAAAATGTACGGCTTGAAAAACACCAACTTTTGTTGAAATCTACGATTAACTTACTTATAAACGAGGCTTAACCTGTGCAAATAGGTATTTGGTTTTCGAAAAACATGTGCCTCACATGCGAAAATGGTGTATTTATTTAAAAATCTAACTATGTACGTCAGCATCTAAACATGAACGATCGATACTGCGTAATATGTACTGTTTAATAAACGAGTAGGAGTGTTTTATCAGGTATAAAAGCACGAGGCGTAGCCGAGTGCTTTTATACCTGATAAAACACGATCTACGAGTTTTTTGAACTACTTAAAACACTCATGAACAATTTATAAGATTTTGGTTCAACTGGAGCCACCATACACGTCACGAACATGGATTTTTATACTTCGATAGAGATTTCACGTCACGGGCATGCGCAACCAGATTCAATAGAAGCTCCCACACGTTGGATATTGCGTGCCAAAGCAAAGATAGGCACGTTAATCAAAGATCATTAGGTTTGACTATGACCCTGATGAAGCTCTATGTCTTCATCTAAACTTGGATGCATACTTCGTCCCTGATGAAGTCATCCTCATAGTATTCGAGTGGTCTTTAAATAAAGATCACATGTGTTTTTATATAAAGACACATGTGTCTTTACATAAAATCACTTGAATACTAATGAAGAGGACTTTATCGGGTATAAAGGTTCACGCACGTGACGTGTATGGTTGCTCCAATTGGACCATAAGCTTATGAATTATTAATGAGTGTTTTAAATATATTTAGGCACTGCCCTAAAAGCGGAGCTCCCGATACGAAAGTCACAGGCAGCCCAATTTGAACGAGTCTGAAAGGTAAAAATAAGATCGGGGAAAAAATCTTCAATTGTTTTTTATTCGATATGAAGATAATGTCTCCCGTAATAAAAACAATGCATTGAAATCGAATCGAAATGCACTACATTGTTTTCTTTGCGCGAGTAGACTCCTCCCACTTAGGAATTTTGTACACGACTCACAACTAGCCCCCCCCCATCCCCCCCCGGGATTAATTAAAAATTTTCTTTTGAAGATTCTTCGAAAGTTTTTCATGGCCGACATTTTTAAGCTTTCGGAATTCCTGGTTAATTTTACTTTAAAAAAAAGAAAGATAACTACAGACAACCCAACACAATATCAGGTTTAGTGAAATTTACCTTGGATTTCTTTTATTTAATAAAATCGAAACTTTGGATCGGAGATTCCAGATATTTTTAGAACAAATCATGACTATAAAACAGACTTGAAAACTGGTAAGGTAAGCAAAAAAAAAAAAAAAAAAAAAAAAAAAAAAGCTTACTTACGTATTTTACAGTTTTACATAAAGATGTTTGGTTTTCTATAGGAATTATGATGTTTTCATATTAAATGTATTTTTACCGCAATGAGAATAAAAAACAAATGCTTTGGTAGCATCACAGAGAAAATTGGCTGGAGATCATTAACTAACTAAACTCGAAAAATGAAGGCCCTGAACGTTAAAACAAAATGTGTCATCATTTGTGTCATCAAATGTGTCATGCATGTAATTAGCGCGTAGATTATCAAGATTTTTACGTTTTATTTATAGTTTTAATCGATTTCTAGTTTTTATATTGGTTTTATAAGTTCATAAGTCCTAAATTATGATATCATATTGGAGAATTTTTTTATATTTTACGCTGTCTTTAGTGGAAACCTTGTATGGATCTTCAAACTTCCCGCCACTGTTTACCGAATGTCTTACATCATCGTCATGGCTCAAGCTTTCCTCTGGTTTCTTCTACTTGGGACACTTTAAAATCTCTATCTATTCTACGCCGATGCAGGGGCTAACGAGGTGGACGTCATCGAGCAAGTGATGAGAGTGGAAAAGCAATAAAGACCATCATTTCTCAACGTTCTAGTCATCTCATCAATATTCAAGATTGCTCCCTTCGTTCCGCTAATGATGATTAGCTCTTCGCAATACATTACTCATCGAAGTGCAAACCTTGAAAACCTCTCCTATCCTCTCCGTTTTCCTCTTTCAACGGACTCAATCAAGCAATCTAAATTATGTCTTCTAAACTGCAGGTCAGTATGTAACAAAGCTTTAACTGTAAAAGCTTTTGTTGTTGAAAATAATATTGATCTGTTTTTCTTAACTGAAACTTGGTTGGATACAAATAAAAACAAAGTAATAAATGAACTAACACCGAAAGGTTACCTCTTCGATCACATATCAAGGAATGGTAGAGGTTGAGGTGTTGGCATTCTTTACAATAAATCTCTAAAACCTAAACGTATTTCTTTTACTGAATTTAAATCTTTTGAAGCAATGAGTTTTTCTCTTTTATCGACTTTCATGATCTTAATTTTGTGATTTATAGGCCTCCTCCGTCCAGTCGTAATAAACTTACAAACCAAATGTTTTTTGATGATTTTTCGAAGTTTCCTGAACAATTTTCTACTGATTCTGGCTCTTTAATTCTTGTTGGTGACTTCAATTTTCACATCGAAGATCTAGGCCTTCTAAATCTTTTCAATCTCACTCAGCAAGTCACACAGCCAACTTATGCTGGGAAACATATTCTTGATCTTATTTTTACGAGTTCGGGAGACATCATTTTGAAAAATGTGAACACTTTTGATCCTGTTATCTCGAATCATTTGGCTGTCACTTGTGGCCTACTTGTAAAGAAGCCTTCTTTTCAGAGAATTGTTTCAAGTTGCCGTAAACTCAGATCTATCGATTATGAGTCCTTTACAACTGATGTTGCCAAATCTTCATTAGTAAGTCTCGCCATCATATGATCTTACGGGGTTGGTTCATCAGTATGAATCTACATTATCTTTCTTACTCGACACTTATGCTCCATTAAAGCAGCGGATCATAACTATTCGGACTTCATCTCCTTGGTACACTGATGAAATCAAGATTGAGAGGTCTTGAAAGATCTTGGGGTAGGACCCGCTTGACAGTTGACCGGGAATTGTATGTTGCACAGTGTGGAGTAGTAAAGGATTTAATTGTCCAAGCTAAGACTTGTCAACTTGATTGTGGACAACCAGTCTAAACAAAAGGTTATATTTTCAGCCTTTGACAAATGGATAAACAGACACACTGAACAGGTACACCCTGCAGCGCCTACCTCTGAACACCTTGCTAATTCTTTTGCTGACATTTTTGTTGAAAAGATCTTAACCATTCAGCCTAAATTCAATGATTCCCCAACTTCTTTAGTCACTCGATCTGAATCAGGAAATTCATTGTATACGAATTTTGCACACTTTTCCACAGTGGCTGCTAATGTTCTTAAAAAATGTTTTCAGACGTTCTTCCTGTTCTTACTAAGATTGTTAATCTTTCAATAACAACTGGTACTATGCCATCTGAACTGAAGGCTGCAGTCATAAGACCTATTCTCAAGAACCAGACACTGCCAGTCGGCTCCAGAGGAGTGTAATAGCTTTCGACCGATTTCAGACTTAAAGTTTCTTTCCAAAGTCATTGAAAAGGTAGCTGCATCTCAATTGGTCGAATATCTTGAATATAATGCCCTTAATGAAACTTTTCAATCAGCCTATAAGAAATTTCATATCGTTGAAACAGCTCTTCTCAGAGTTCACAATGATATTTTGGAAAGCATTGACAGTCAAGGCGCTGTTATCCTTGTCTTGCTTGACCTATCAGCGGCTTTCGATACTGTTTAACATGGTCTGTTGCTAAAAAGGCTTAACACTAGGTACGGCATTAATGGCTTAGCTCTTCAATGGTTTAAATCTTATCTATCTGAAAGATCTTTTCGTGTCAAAGTACAGAGTAGCTAATCTGCATCTCGTACTTTTTCATGTGGTGTTCCTGAGGTTCAGTTTTAGGCCCCATTCTTTTTCTCTCGTATACATCACCTCTTGGTGATATAGTACGGAAGTATAACATTGACTTTCATTTGTATGTTAATGACACACAGTTATATTATATACTTTTCCTGCATCCTCTCCCCAGGACTTGCAATTGCAAAGACTAAAATAGAAGCTTGTGCAGCCGACATTGATAGATGGATGGCTGCCAATAAGTTAAAATTAAATGGCGATAAAACTGAAATTCTGATCTTATCAAATTTTCATCGTCCTTGACCACCAATTGTTTCTCTTCATATAGCTGAGTCAGATATCTTCCCGTCCCAATCGGCAAGGAATTTTGGAGTAATTTTTGACGAGGAATTCACATTTGATGAACATATAACTGTTGTGTGCAAATCTTGCTTTTTCTTTATTCATAATTTTTGGAAAATTCTTAGGTACCTAAGTATAAGTGCATGTGAGACTCTTTTCCATGCCTTCATTACATCTAAACTTGACTTATATAACTCTCTTTTATATGAACTTCCAAAATCCTCTCTCCAGACGCTTTAGATTGTTCAAAATGCAGGGGCGAGGCTTGTAGCTTTGAGTCATAAGCAAGACCATATTACTCCTATCTTGTATGACTTACACTGATTGCCAGTGGAACAGCGAATTATTTTCAAAATCGTCTTACTTACCCTTAAAGTAAAATGAGCCTTACGAAAAATCAGCGTCAAATCTTAAAAGCGCATCGAGTAAATGTTTTTTTACTAATTGTTGTTGTAAAACTCAAAAATGAGAGCTTTGATAAAATTTACATTTTCGCGGTTTTTTTTCAAAACGGCTCTACGTTTTTTTCTTTAAACTTCCTACATCAAAAGACCAAAGCTTTATCTAGATGATAATGAAATTTCTAAAGCTCGTCCTATCCAAATTTTGGATGATGAGGAGAAAAACGCTAAAAACTAAAAATACCATTGTTTGATTTTCGGCCATAATAGGTACCTTTGTAAAAGTAACTTTGTGAAAAAGTAGTTTATTTTCTCAGTTTTGAGTTCCTAATCTTATCTAAAGAAGATGGCAAATAACTTTGGAATATTGGGTAAAAATTGTATAGAAATCGTACCACTTGATATTTTAAAATATTAGGTCAACTTAAATTGGCTGTACCTTAAGCAAATTACCTATCCTCCAATATCTCAAAAGCAATTTAAAAACCTAGGTCAAAAAATGGAGAAAATAGGCAATGAAGTAAACGCACCAATGCTTAACAGCAATTTTATATTAATTCCAATTTCAGTAAGAATATGCTCATTCGAAAATTTCATCTTTCCTTTGAAACCTCTAAAACAAATTGGACTGTTGCGTCCGAGTATTTGCGATTTGAAATTGCATGGAATCGCGCGGATAAAACCCAGTGGAGCCACCTTAAGCTTACTATATTTTGAGACTCAATTTTACCAGTTTTCATCTGTTTTCATGTGTGCGAGAAAGATACGGAAATCATGAACGACAAAAGTTTTCGAAAAACAAAGTTTTCATTCAATTAAACTTGACAAGAACAACTGAGACTAAATAGAAAATTATGCAAAATATAAAGTGACTAATTTCTTTGTCAGTAAATTGGCATCTGTAAATGCTTTTGAATATTTTTTTAGCTATTTAAGTGAAAGTCTAGGTCTTTATACAATAACATCTATCAACAAAACAAATTTAAGCTTATTTTTATAATCATACTTGCTCGAACAGCTTAATAAACAGTTGAATATTTGTTGTAAATTATCTGTAGAAAATATATAATTATTGGATGAAAGTCTTCTTTGTTTTGCCGATGGGACACCGCGATAGGAGGCGAACAAAGCTGCATTTTTCTTGAACGAAAAACATACGAAAAATGGTTAAAAACAGCCGAATTGTTAAAGATTTACAAAGCTAAATAAAGGACGAATATTTGTTGTTGTAATATACTCTCCGTGTTATTTTTCCTCGAGCATTAAAATAAATCAAGCTTTTATCTATAGAAACATAAAACGTTTTGAGAGAAAGTTTTTGATTTGTCGATTCGTCTAGAAAAATGCTTGTCAAAAGAAATAATAATATACGAATGTTTGCTAAAAACACACCCCTGAATGCTTGAAGAACACTTCTTGATTCATCTTTGACTACATGGAAAGTTGTTTAACATTGTTTTTGGTCTATAACTTGTCCTAAAGCGATTTTTTCTGTGCATTTGAGAGCCGCATTTGTGAGTAGCTTAGCTTTGACATCAAGCGGGATTCCTGTGTCGTGTACAGGGGCGTACGAACGTACGGACGGAAGTGACCGCAGCCAAGTCATGAAAAATCAACTCGATGATTTACCATTTTTTTATAAGTATGGTGCTCCGCGCGGGAGCTCCGCTATAATCATGGATGAGCCAGTCAGTCAAAACTAATATTTAAACTTTGCTTATAAACTTTTAAGCTGAAGTTTGAATTGCTTGGATTCCTATTCATAGGTCAAATAACTTTTTTTCTAGTATCCTTTTATTTATTATAACATTTATTATATTCTTCTATTTAATTTTCTTTTTTCTACAAATTATTTTTTTATAGAGTAACTTTATTGTTATAACTGTAGCTGTATTTAATTTATCTTAAGGACGGTGCCTACTATTGTCCACGCGCACACGTACTGCTCATCTACATTCGAGGAATTTCAAAATTTATTACTCGAATTGCACAAAACAAAACGTTTATTTTCAATAAAAGTTAAAGCAGAAAACGATCTTAAGTAACCAAGGCTTGTTAAACAGATAATTTGCTAGGGTTGAAGTATTATTGACAAAGAATCATAAGTTTTTTTGGGCAAGTTTTGAAAAGATGGCAGACTCATAGTTCTAAAAAACCAAATCCTTTCCATAATAAAGTTTTTTACCGTTTCTTTAGATTTAATCCTATAAAACTTGAATAAAAACAAACAAGAAATACATATGAAATTGAAAACTTATCATTTATTAATATCTAGGTGTGTAATTATAGTTTTGAAAATCTTTTTTTGGTCGCTAAGCACTTTCATCATGAAATTCTTTTACCTTGGTGTTTTCAATCTAAAAATTCCTCTTATTACGTACCAAATATTTCAGAAATTCCTTTCTGCTGTTAAGTAAAAAGTCGATAATAACTTCATTTCAAACCTAATAGTCTTTCTGGAACTATTAAGCTTATAAATATCGAGTTTTTCTCTGTGTTTTTTTGCTTGCATGGCAGGAAGCAGCATGTTTAGCTTGACGTGCAAACACGCCAAAAACAGGGTTTGTGGTCACGCCGTGTTTTATGCTGTGTAACGCTTGTCAGGCATTCGGCATAAGATTTATCCCTAATAATGTTCTTTAAAAATTCGTATCTCTTAAAAACGCCTGGATACCCCTATTTTTCCTTCGTTTAAATGATGGAGTAAATGCTAAATTAGCCTCGTGAAATGAAATTTATAAAAAATAATTTGTTTTGAAAAGAATATGGACACAATCTTTATGTACCTACTGATCGAAAATAGGGAGCACGAAGCTAAAAAATTATATATATTATAGCCAACTATTAAAGTAATGGTAGAATTGGGTATATTTTAGTAAAGAAACAAAGTGTCAGTTATTTAGGACGATTTAAATTAGAAATTTCTCAAAATCTTTTGAAAAAAAAAATTTTTTCCTGGTGTTAGTAAAATCATGACGTCATCACTTTTTAACGATTTTTAAGCCTTATTTTTCTTTTAAATGCATGGTGACCCCTACTTTTCTAACCAGAATTTGACAACCCTTTGATAGGTTAAAATAATTAACATAGTCATTTAAAAAAATAATTGATTCTCAATTAGTAGGCGCCGTCCTTAACTTTATATATCAACTAATGAAAGCCTAGCTCGATAACTCCTACGTTTCTCAAAGGCTTCCAACATTCTTACTGTTGTATATTTCATATTTTTTCTTTCAAATTCAAATTATTTTGTAATTTTTTCGAAATGTAAAATAAAGGCATTATTAATGTATTAAGTTTGATTGGAATTCCTGCCGAGTCATCAATAACCAAAGAAATACAGAAAGTACTAGCCACCCATGTGGCAGTCAGTGTACAAGGCTCCGAGTGTGTAAAATCGGCTTTTTGTTATTATTGTTAATTGTTTTTTATCCAACTTGTTTATTATAATATATATCTTTTTTATAGAGTGAAGTCATTGAACCTGTGAAATACATATTAGACTAATACCGACATTAGTAGATCCTAATTTCATTGTTTTCTTTTGTGTCTATTTGAATATTACACGTTTTATTTCACGGGTTATATGCCTTCGCTCTATCAAGGCTTGCATAATAGTCTTTTAGTAATCCGAATGCAAGCTCGCCTAATATCTCTCATTCTTACCAGGTATATGATAGGATTTAAAGTAGAATTCAAGCCTACAATACTTAGCATGGTTATGGCAAAAATGGGTTCTGGATCTCCTTTCTGCTCAAACGTTATAAAAATGACTAAAAGAGGTAAGTAACAGATAAGAACCAAGGTTAATATCAAAGCCATTGTCTTTAAAAGCTTTTTGTATTTCAAAACATCGATAGCATTTGATGGTGTAACTTCATTGCTTCCTTGATGGGAACCCTGTGGTTGAGTCTGATTACAGTAAACCTTCAGCGCTCTAAACGACTTGCTGTAGCAGAAAATAATTGTAAATAAGCAGATGTTGAAAACAATGCTGCCAAATATACCAACCCACTTGGTTGATGTATACAGAGGAAGTGACGTCAGGATGAATACCATGAACCATAGCGCGACTAGAAGTCTTCGTATTCGTGGTAAGGTGACTGTTGACCGATATCTAAGCTTGAGGGATATGGCCAAGTATCTATCGATACTGATAACCGTTACTGTTAATCCCGATGCAATAGTGACTATCCTTGAGAGATTACTAAATAGAACATAAGAGATGCATGATGTTTGAACATCTAGGTTGAAATACGAAACTGCAAACAGGCTATAACCGGTTTGGCAAACTAGTCCCATAAATACATCAGTTAAAGCGAGATTTGCTAATAAGTAAAACGAAGGAGTTCGTAGTTCAGGAGTCGTTAAAACAGCTATGATAACCAAGAGGTTAGCGACGGTCGTAGGCACCGCGAAGATTGCGTTGAAAATAGCCAAGAGTAAGCTTTGTAAATAATTGTTTTCTAATAAGATATTGATGAAACTAATGGTCGTGTTGTAATTGTTATTGCTACGGCAGACGATCTGGAGTAAATTGTTGTCAAAGCTTCCATTCATTGTATTCAATTAAAATGAAATTTATTTTTGTGTCTTTTCACTTTTGATATCTTTTCCCTTGTTAGTTGATCTTGTAGGTCGCTTTTCTTTGCCCTTATCTTCGGCTTTCTTTGTTATTTCCCCCAGTTTTTTTTTCGCTCTTATCTTCGGTTTTCTTCGTTTTTCCCCCCCGGTTTTCTTCGCTCCTATCTTCGGTTTTCTTCGTATTTTCCCCCTGTTTCCTTCGCCCTTTGATATATTTTTTGTTTTGTTTTGTTTTGTTTTTGCTTTGGTTGTTCTCTTTTGGTTTGCCTCTTCCTTCTTCTTCTTTTTTCTTTGTTCTTATTATTCTGTTTTATTGTTGTTGTTGTTTTTCGTTCTTCTTTAGCTTGTTTTTTCGGACCTTGTTTTGTTGTTGTTGTTGTTTTTTTCCCCGTCCTTCTTCTTTGGCTTTCTTCGTTCCTCACTAGTCGTCCTTCTTCTTTTTTTCTCTGTCCTTTGTCGTTCTTCAGTTTTCTTCCTTCTTCGAACTAGGTTTTCTTTCTCCTGTTTGGTCGTTCGTCCTTCGTATTTTCCTCTTTCTTCGTCGGTTTTCTTCGTTTTTCTCCTTCGTTTTCTTTCTTTCTTTCTTTTTTTCGTTCTTCAGTAGTCCTTCTCCGATTTTTTTAGTCCTTCGTCCTTCTTTAATTTTCTTCGTTCTTTCTCCGTTTTCTTTGTGTTTCCATCAGTCGTCCTTGCTTCATCGATTCTTTTTTTTTCTTCTTTTTCGATTTCCTTCGTCCTTCTCAGTTCTTCGGTTTTTTTCGTTCTTCACTAGTCAGTCCCTTTACAATTTTTCTTCATCCTTGTCCTTCGGTTTTCTTTGAATATCATTCAGTCGTCCTTCATCGGTTTTCTTCGTCTTCTTTTTCGGTTTTCTTTCTCCTTTTTAATCGTTCTCTTTATTATTTCTGTTTTTTCCCCTTCTTCTTCTTCTTTATGTTCCTCCTCTTGCTATCATCCCTTTCAGATCGAAGAACAACTTGAACACCGTCTTGCAAAAAAAACGGTCGTGTCTACAGACGACACCAGCTTAATGAAGTATTCGAAAATGAAACGTCTCTTGGTGAATGAATTTGCTAATAAAAGAGATTGACTCAACTTTAAATATGGTTTTAGGTGACGTACAGGTGATTGTGAATTTGACGAATCATGACTATACAAAAACTATTTCAAAGACAACCGTCATCCGTCCAGGAGATTTAGTTTTTTTGCATGCTGCGTACGAAATGACAATTGTCTTGAATACAATGTGAAAGTGGGTATTGAAAAAAAAAAAAAAAAAAAAAAAAAAAAAAAAAAAAAAAAAAAAAAAAAAAAAGAAAGAAAGAAAGAAATATGTTTTATGGTTTTAATATATTCTTTCACACCTGTCGTCTAGTAAACAGTTTTCTTAAGTAAGAAAAAAGAGGACTTTCAAACATATGAAAAATATTTTTGACATGTATCTTCATTGCCGATGCCAGTTCTTGACCGTACGAAAACAACGTTCCTCATAAGCAAGTTCTATTTACGATTGAAATTTATTAGCTGGCATATTAAGCTTGATCGATGTTACTAAACTAAGTAAACATCAATTCATTCAAGCCTGAACCCAATAACGCGAATGAAAATGAGAACGCACCAAGTAGAGTCGTTTTCATTAACCCATGACACAATTAAAGTGTACTAATTAGGGCGCACTATTCACAAAAAGACAACAAAAAATAAAAGAATTCTTAGTGAGGTAGTGCATAATACGCTAAAGTGTGTTTCACGGGTTAATAAAAATCACTTGTTATTCGCGTTATTGGGTTCTCAAATATTTAATAAATACATTCAAAAAA
>WHPX01000122.1:170000-207500 GCA_011057435.1 Actinia equina | reverse complement strand
TTTGATCAGCCCAGAGGTTGTTTCAGGGTTCCATCTGTGACTTAGCCATGCCCCGACTTTGATCAGCCCAGAGGTTGTTTCAGGGTTCGATCTGTGACTTAGCCATGCCCCGACTTTGATCAGCCCAGAGGTTGTTTCAGGGTTCGATCTGTGACTTATCCATGCCCCGACTTTGATCAGCCCAGAGGTTGTTTCAGGGTTCGATCTATGAGTTAGCCGTGCCCTGACTTAGATCAGCCCAGAGGTTGTTTCAGGGATCAATCTGCGGCTTATACTTACTTTAATAAATAAAAAATAAATTTCATCGATAATCTTAAAACTGTCAGTTACTCACCTTGCCAAGGCTAGTATTCTTCAAGCACTTATTTATGACACTACAGTCATAGCCTCTTCGATGTACAATCATAAGTGCCTCGTCTGAAGGTCTAGACGCGGCGCCATCTTGAATCGTTCGTAGCATCAAAAGCGAGACATCACATGGCAATGGTGTCGTCAAACCAGAGAAACTAGGTAACAGTTTCCCATATGCATCGGATGTTTCTGCCTGAGTATAGAAGGTGAATTGGGGGCGAAGGAGGTGGTCTGACAATCGGTGACCCAGTAAGGAAGGGTAGACAAGCGTTTCCCGTTTGGGCTGCAAAAAGAAGTTTGCATAATCAATTTCTAAATCAATTCTATTTAGAGAGTCACAACCACCTGAGCGTTGAACGTGGCGCGCAAAGCATGAGTGGACAAAATGACCGGCCCTAAGCATTCGTATACCACGTACTTACCGCATCTTTGCCGGTGTCCTTAAAACGTTCTAGTAACAGTCTAAAGTTGGAAGGTGTTCGTTTGTTGTCCAGGACTCCTTGACCAAGACCTCTGTTATCATCTTGGGATAGTCTTCTGTCCAACACTACCTCTAAACTACCTGTAGATAACAAATAACAAACCGTGATTACAAGTATATGGGATCCCTGTGGTTAATAGTCCCCACCCTAAACAACAGACCATTTTCGAATTAGTCAAATTCCTTCATTACAAACTCATTTACCCAGGATTAGCCTCGTATCAGTGTCTAGATATTTACAAATACCAACGGTAAAGTAAAGAATGCATAACGTCAACAACACAAACACTTTGAAATTCCACGGACCTTCACTGGAAAACATGATACGCTATATAGGGTATAGGGGCTAGCCCTGATTAACAGATAATTCACTGGATTGATAACCACACCATTTGACACACCAATTCCGCATTCATTGTTCTACCTCTCTAATTACTGTTGCTAAGTCGGATATGCTAAAATGTGTTTTTGATATACAGCATGGAACAGACACCGATTGTTGAAAATTGTAAACGTCTGTCTTTTAAAGTTAATAGACCGTTTTCGCAATGTTGCGTGCGCATCCAAATTTAAAGAATTTGAACTGCCACGATACCAGAACACGAGTATTATCATGCATGGTGATGAAAATTGTTTCAATAAGAATTTATAACATCGATTATTCTCGATTATTCTTGAAAATTGTGTTTTCAATTTTACTGAATTTGTTTTCAGTTTCGTGTCCCGTCAAGTTGGATGCGCACGCAACCTTGAGAAAACGGTCTATTCATTCTAAAGGTACATTATGAAAAAAATCGAGAACTACTAAGAAATCTTATCAATTCGAGTTTATTGGTCGTATTCTGTATTCGATTGGAAAAATTACCAATTGCTTAGGTGAACAGGCAAGCATAGCCGCTGATACCTATTTGGACTTGGGATAGCTAGCTTTGTTAAGCAATAAGTTTACTTTGGGTTGCCTGTGTTAAGTATTGGTTTATTTACCTTGGGCTTACTGTGTTATGTGATGTTTTCATAAACATGGGTTATCTGTGTTTTTTATACTGATATATTCCATACCTGGTTGCAGAGATGCTACTCCATTGGGCTGGGCAGATAGTAAACTCAATCTCTTCATACGGTCCTGTAAGAAGGCCATGGATGGCATGGGGTAGAAATTGGCCTGGATCGGAAGCTTATCTAATGTCTTACGTTTTTGGATCTGGAAATCAAATAATGTTAACAGTTAATCAGTGTCGTTGAGCCTTCACAAAGCAGTCATCCTCGGGGATGCTGATCACGCAATAGAGCTATAGAATGAATTTACTTACTAAAGGGACACTAGGGTGAAAAGCCGTCAAAATTGGAAACTGATTACTCATGGTTTAAGCAATTTAACAATGAATATAGATGACTTTAAAAACTATTTTCAAAAATCCTGAATTTTAAGCATGTAGTCACCAAGAAATTTTTGTTTGGAAGATAAAATAACAATAGGGTTGATCAAATGATGTCGTTCACTCACGATATAGGATACAATAAATGCTAAGATAAGTGAAAATTGTTATCTGACACTTTTGATTGTTAAGAAAATATGTCGCTTGGCGACCATTGAGGCCATATTGATCGGTTTAACCAAGTTTAAGTCATTTCCCAGTTTCATCCAAGTGCGCCCCTTTTTTAACCCGTGAAATAGTTCGAAACAGAACACCTTACCGTAAATCCATTCAAGTCGGTGAAGAACTCTCTGTTGGGATTCTTAATGTTACTGGTTACACGCATGACAAACTCCTGATAAAATAACAAATATAATTGATGGATTACTCTGTTACTGTGGCGATATGTTTAAGGAATAATGACTATAGGGAGAGACCATTCAGGATAGGTAAAAAATCTCGACCACAAGGAATAAAAAAGACACCAAGACCAAATCTTTTGTCAAAATCAACGAGAATGGTGGCCATGACGACGTCACATGCAGCCCCAGAACATCGGGCATTTTTAAGTAGAGACAAAAATGGTTAGCAGTCGTTCACATGGACCACAAGGACCTTTTGGATTATAAAACAATAGAACGAGGCAGTAACACAATAGATTAGATGTATTTTTTAACACTCAAATGTCCTTTTGGTCGATGTGGACGAAATCTAACCGACCAAAACAATGAGCAAGATGCATGTTTTTTTAAGGGTGGGCTGGAGGAAAGCAGTAATTATTCACTTTAGTCACCTTGTTGGACGTGCTACGAATATCAACCGTGTTTTGGATATCCAGCATCTTGCTTTCTGGGCCTACAAAGAAAGGACAAAACATGACTATTCTGGGTTTTCTGTCGATGTGTAATCAAATTTTACAGATACCGTCATTATCACTACCTGGAGGTACATTATACAATCATTTGGTGAGGTGGAGCATGATATCGTAAAATATTAAGACCAAGACAGTGTTATCTGCCAAAGATAGGCTGCGGCGTAGGCTGCGCCGGATAAAACGGCCGAGGTCTTGATAATTTACGATGTCATGCCAAAACCGAATGCAATAATTGTTTTATTATATATTTTGAGCTCGTGGAGACGCGAAGCGTAGAAACGAGCTATTTAAACTAAGAAACATATTTAATTCTGCTTTCAAAAAAAAAAAAAAAAAAAAAAAAAAATGCAAAACTTTTTTCAATTTCTAAGTTCTCAACGAGTAAAATGTATAGCACATAAGATTGAAAAAACATGATCATTCTTACCATCCACACTGTAGATCCTGACGACATGTAGAACGTTAGGAAAAGCTACACGCACTTCTTGCATCTAACAGGATAAAATATCGGTATACGTCTATCAGGTGATGCGCGGGAAACTGGTAATGACTAGGATGCGAGCCATTTGTCTTTTATTTTTCATTTTGTTTTACAAATTATTCTTTCTAAATGGAGTCACATTTTACTTTGGTTTTCGAAGGTTTTTAAAGAGGAGTTTGTAAAGTTTTCCGCAAGGAAAAAAATGCCATTCGCGATGACAGCCCCATGATTCAACGCGCGCGTCTTATTCATTACCAGTTTCCACGCAACCACGTAAAGTCGAATATATTATTTCAGTTACTGGCCTCTACAGGGGGTACCTTTATTATTTCTTAATCAACAAACGTTGCATTTTCCCACATAACCAAACCTTAAGTCAAGGAGTTTCAGGGAACGTTGCCTTATACCAGAATGCTGGACACGAGTGAAAAACGTCTGCACATACTCTATAGTACATGATAATCAGGACTCCTTAAAAAGAGACCAAATAATTTCGCTCTTGGTTAACCAAAGTCAACTATATTTTGGTAGCCCTTGGTTCCATACCTTAGTCGGTAATCATAATATTACCAACTAATAGCATGAACTCGGAAGGTGATTAGTGATTAAATGTTCCTTCAAGCCTTGGGAGGTTTAGTTAAAGCCCCTTGCTGAGCCTACGGCGTCGGGACAATTAATCACTAGTCACCCTCAGGTAATGCTATTACTTGTAATAATACCGAGACGCCATTAATTACCAAGAGTGGATTTGTATCGATGTAGTTTAACCGTACGAGAACTTACCACTTTTCCTTTCGTCACATATACTGTTACTTCTTCTAAAGGAGAATGTGGCTGCGAAAAAAAAAAAAAAAAAGGCTTCAATTATTATGCCGACAACGGTGCAAATAAAGTCCATATTGTTGCAATCTTCCGCTGATTGCATTCACATCGTCCATAGTGCATTTAGGGCTTGTTATGCAACATGCAACAAAACCTTGACCAGAAGCACGGGTCACGTGCTGCGCTCATGCTTGCTGCTTCTTTCCTGAGCTTCGAATAATTTTTTCGCCAGGTTCTCCGGATTTTCCATTCTTACATTAGCTGTTCCATCTGGTTGTACTACACAGGTTACATCGTTCTAATGGCCTACCTTAGCTGGTCCATCTGGTCACACTACACAGGTTACATTGTTTTAATGACTTACCTTAGCTGGTCCATCTGGTAGGAACAAGTAAGCACCGCTCTTGTCTCCGTAGCCCTTGGTTCCATAGGTGACAAATTCGATGTTTATATCTGTCCTCGATTTGTCGGCCTTGTCGGTAATACTCTTAAAAATAAGAAACGCAAAATTAAAAATTGGCTCATTTCATACACCAAAATGGCGCAAGGACGAGTGAGTTACGTGAAAACGATGCAAGCATCCCGGGCAAAATGCAAATAAATAATATGATGTCAATGCAAGGCATACACCTTTTTTTTCGTTCTTTCCTCCTTATCATCGCCAACTATTCCGGCCATGCGCCGCTCGCCAAGTCAGCGGATATCATGTATAAAATATAAACCACAGGAAGCCCAAGCTCTCTCAGGCCCGGACTTAGAGAAACAAAACCTTTTGCTATGGTATTCCTGTGCTTTAATAGGTATCCTATTACAAACGATGGCAAACGAGAGCTGAGGATTCAAGCTTTATTTTGGTACCAAACATGCCGTATTTTGCGAATAATTTTCAAGGTTTTTGCTTCACAAAGTGCCTATTCTTGAAGAAGGATCTCACAAATATTCGTCTCAAATCAGAGCTTTTTGAAAGTAAAAAACGAAAAGTATAAATTCGTTAAATCGACCACAGATTCGACATCAGTAATTTAGAATGTGTGTATTTTAAGGATCGACCCCGGTGTTCTGATTTTGAGAAATCCTGTTTATAATATTTGACCTTTTGTGTTTTTTCTTGCCATTTAACAAAGCACATATGGCAAGAAGGCTGTTAAAATCTAACTATCGAGACGGAAAGGTTTTTTCAAACAAATTAAAGTATGTTTGGTAAAAATCAAATGCTTTAATTTTATATATTGTTCTTCTACCCCGGCAAGTGGAAAACTGTTTACACAGAAATTTATAAATCGAAAACTATCTTGACTCTCTATACATTTCTTTGTAAAATCTGACTTAACTCGCTTAACACTTTCAAGCGACACCGCTGCATTTGTACGCGGGCGCATGACCGGAATAGTTGGCGATGATTCGGTAACACAGCATTTTTGTGGCAAATTATAAGAAAATACTGTAAATTTGTTGGCTCTGGATGCCTTGTTTTTACCCGGTCGTGCGCCATTTTGGACTTTATGTTATTACCATTTCCTTAAAAGTTTAACCCTTTAATTTATTCATTCAGTTATCAATCCATCCTTCCACTATTTCCTTGTTCTCTGTCCCTTATTCCCTTCTTTCTTTCTGTCTTTCTTTCCCTCTTCCCTTGTCTCATCTTTGTTTCCTCCCTCCTTTCCTTCCTCCTTTCCTTCCTACACTGAGCTCTTTGTCACGCACACGACAAGGCAGCCATATTGGTGTACCAAACAACAGAAACTTTCTGCACAGTTTTTGCATAAAAATAGAGTTCAATTCCCGGAGGATAGAGAATGTATTGTTTTGTTACACCAAACATGGCTGCTTTAACGTCATGTGAAAACGCTCTATGATGACCCCCTCCCCCTAGTATCCAAAAGTTAAGCATCCAACCAAGAGCACTAGGACACCGAACGTGGTTGGATTTCTATACGGTTTTTTCCCCTTTCTTCAGTTCTAAGGAGCATCATTTTTATTTCCCTCCTTCTTTCCTCCCTCCTTTCCTCCCTCTATTGAGCTCTTTCACGCACGTGACAAGGCAGCCATGTTGGTGTACCAAACAATAGAAACTTTCTGCACAGTATTTGCATAAAAATAGAGTTCAATTCCCGGAGGATAGAAAATGTATTGTTTTGGTACACCATAATGGCCGCTGTGACGTCACGTGAAAACGCTCTATGATGATCCCCCTCCCCCTAGTAACTAGGACTAGGACTAGCACTAGCACACCGAACGTGTTTGGATTTCTAAACGTTTTTTCCTTTCTTCAGTTCTTAAGGTGAATTTGAGTAACCATATTAACTCTAGGACGGTTGAATATTACTGACGTAAGGAGCATCGCGTTGTTGTTGGTATAGTACAACAAACGGCCATTAAAGAAGTAACGCTCATCGGCTATTCAAACCGTTTGACCTTTGGAAGAAAAAAGTTCATTATAACAGCGAAGGAACACGGACACAAGATAAGTAAACAAGTATAACGTTAATTTGTTAATAATCGAAAGGAAAAAAAAACCCTATAGAAATCCAACCACGTTCGGTGTCCTAGTGCCCTTGATCCAATCACTGTTTTATATTTACCTTTAGGAAGCCACTACTGCTATCAAACTCAGCCATGATATCTTCATTCTCAATACTGATTGTCTCAGACCCGCTGGCTTTAGTTTGGAAGTTAAACTCCTCGTTTGGTTTCGGGATATCACTTTGCCTGGTGTAGGCTGTCAGTTTAGCTGTATGGTGATCATCGCTATCACGTGATCCTTCCTTGATGTGGTACATTGATAGCCCAAGGGGGGTGGTATTGGCAACAAAAACCAGCTGTTGACAAGAAGGACGTCAAACACAGTCAGACATGCCTTTTATTGGTCCCTCAAACTATGTCAATCAAAATCCAATCGGATGTGGAAACACACTCAAATGCAAGATCATTGTCGTGGTCAAAACAATAATAGAACGAAGAACTGAGCTGGGACCGAAAGGTATTTTGGGAAATGACGTAATTATCCTCTGGACTCGGTGGTACAAAGGATAAATAGTGCTATCTGATGAATAAATCTTATCCAGTGAATAAATATAATGGATAACAGCATCACTTATCCACTGGATATGTAATTATCCGCTATCATAAGATACATCTGATAAACGTACTTTCCATTGGGTACCATTACGGTCTGAAATCTAACAAAGTGTACCCAGCCAGGGATGCGTTTTCTTGCTTTTGGTGTTGTCTTTGTTCTTACTTAACTTTTTGAGATTATTACCTCGTATCTTGTGGAGGATATCTTGTGGTCATCATCCCATGCCAGGTTGGTTTGACTGGGTACGACATTACCATCGCTATCTTTTACCTAAAAGAACAAAAAACAATCCCTATTTTTATGAGGACAGCCGACCTTCAACCTTAAAATTCTAAGTCGAATCCTGAAACAACCCCTGGGCTGCAGAGGGGAAGGGTAAGGCCAGTCACACATCGAACCCTGACACAACCTATGAGTTGATCAAAGTCAGGACAAGGCTAATCACAGATCGATCTCTGAAACGACCTTTGAGCTGATCTACGTCGGGGCATGCATAACTCAGACTGAACCTTGAAATATCGTCTGTGCTGATCTAAGTCAGGACACGGCTAACTAACAGATAGAACCCTGAAACAACCTCTTGGCTGATATAAGTCAGGACATGGATAACTCACAAATCAAACCCTGAAACGACATCTGGCTGATTTTTCTGGGCTGATTTTAGCGGATTTTGAACATACGTCTCTGATATGATACTGTGATAAAGCTACGTGATTCTGATTGGACAAAAGGAGTACAATTAAATCTCAAATTGTACTCTGTAAAGTCCCAATTAATTTGCTTGAAATTTGTTGAGTGTATTATGAATAAAAAATCGTACGATCTTCTTGCACAATTCGGACTTTATAGATACTCGTGATGTTTTGAAAGTCCTCAATTTGGACTCACCTGAAAGGCTCGTCCAATTTTGAAAACTTTCAAAACATCACTCGTACCTATAAAGTCCGAATTGTACTCGAGATAAATAACACAAAAAACCCCAAATTTTCGGCCTGTTTTGAAAGTGAGTTTTTGCGACATTTTGGGAAACAATGGCGTCTTTTTAAACAACCCCATGTACTCGTTACCAGTTCCAAGCCAAACCTAGAAGAAGCACCCCCCCCCCCCCAAAAGAACCCTCCCCCCCCAAAAAAAAAAACCGAAAAGAAACGAAAGAAAACGTGACCGAACACGTTATCACTACTCACCGTTACTTGTGGACTTGACACATACAAACTAACGACATCACTTCGTGGTCTTGATAGAGGGTTGTAGAATACTACACTCCTGGTAATGGAAATAAGAACTATGGTGAAAATAAATGAAGACGTATCGTTTGTATTGTTCCTACTTCAATTGCTCGTTTTTTTTTTTTTTTCCTTTTTTCTTTTCACTTCTCCCTTCTTTTTCTCCCTTCCCGCGTTCTTTCCTTCCTTTCCTCTATGCTTCCATTTCTTCCTTCTTTTCTTTCTTCTTTCCTTCGCACCCTTCCCTACTCCCACCCTACCACCCTCAGTTCGTCCCTTCATTTCTTTGGTACTTCCATCTCTCCCTCTTTTCCTTTATCCTTTCTCTATTCTTATCCCTCCTTCTTTGTATCCTCACTTCCCTACTCCCTACTTCCACCCTACCACCCTCAGTTCCTCCTTCATTTCTTTCGTCCTTCCATTTCTCTTTCTTTTCCTTTTTCCCCCTGTATTCTTATCCCTCCTTTTTTGTATCCTCCCTTCCTTACTCCCTACTACCACCCCATCACCCTCATTTCTTCTCTCCCTTCCTTTCTCCATTTCTCACTCCTCCCTTTTCCCTTCCATCCTCCAAAGACCTGTCTCCATATTCATAACATATCTTCAATACCTTGAAGTGCTCGATACTATGATGGTTTCTTTCTGAGGAATGGAGTCCTGAGCAAGTCTCTCTTCAGCCTAAAATCGAATCAAATCAAACAATAAAACATTTTGAATATATTATGATGAACCTGAGGATACGGAGACAACAAGCATGAACATCCCCCCGACAGCATCCAAGAGGTATTTATGGGTCTTGGCGCTTGATGTTGTAAGTTCGCCGTGCTTTCCGACAATCCCCTCTCGCCTTGAAAAGAGTGTAGCCGCTATCTCCATCGTCTTGACATTATATGATAATCTCTGTTAACAAGAAGATAACTTTTACTTTTACTATTAACTTGCTGCTGACATCACTTACTATTTTTAGACGCGGTACGTTATTCCCCGGTGACTCAGATTTGTCCTTCAGTAGCAGAAAATGTGCAGAATCTTTCATAACTTGCTGCATGTCGCGGAGGGATTCGTGTAGCCTGTCACGATAAAGATACGAGAACAATGAGATGTCACATGTGTGTAGGGAGCTGCTTGCTGGTTCTCTCCTGTGCTTCAAAGCTTAAAGTCTCCTTATTCCCCAGCTTTTCCTCCCTCCACAAAAATCAACTTCTAAATACCATTTCAATTTGGCGTCCAGTGCTGTAATCATCAGCCTTTGGGTTGGGAAACTGAACAGGCCCTTTGCAGCTCAGAAATCACGTGCTGATTAATTAACTGAGAGCAAATGAATGAACCGATCTTGATTCCCATGGGTGAAATATACTGGTGAGCAAACAAACTTTCTACAACCTGTTTCGAGAGATCGTAATAAAACTGCATTTCGTAACACACTGATTACACATCGTTTCATTCAGTTCTTTACAAGTAGCTAAAAAGAGTCATCAATTTAAAATAATAACAAAAATTTTGCTCTCTCGTACAGGCACGTGTCCCGCCGTTAACTGCAAAGGGCCCATTGCCGGCGATTTCCGGCGTTATATGTCTAGATTTTTTTTGTCATACACCTTGTCATCAGTCACCCTATTTTTCAATTTAAAAAATCCCGATTTCTTTGTTTTTCAAAGAGCAGTCCCCAGCAGTAGCCAGAGACTCAATAGCGTTTCCCATGGATGATGTCACGGTTGTTCATCATCATAAAATTGAAATGCGGACAAGCCAAGCCCAGTTTCAAGCTGAAATGCTGCAACAATGTCATGTTTTGTTGTCTTATTGTTTTCAATTCGTGGAAAAACAATGGTTTTACGACTGATATATATCTATTTTTCCTTGTAACCCAAGACTTTGTTTACAAAGGTTGTCTGCATATCAACCTACAGGGCTTTGCGGTGTCTATATACAGAAAACTAAAATCTCATGGCTTTTTCATTACATATTACTCTAATTCCAAACCCCACAATATCTGTTAATAAAATTTGTATTTGAAGTGTCTATCTTTGTGATAAAAAACCTATCAGTTCCATGACCTTTCCATGACCTATATAATTTTTTCCAATGATTTTTCCGGGCCTTGAGTGGAAATTTCAAAAAAACATGACGTTAACGACTTTCCCATAATGGTGTGAGCCCTGCTCTTGTTTACACTTTTAATCCAACATGATATTATCCACATCGAAATGGAATGCAAAAGGCGATCTATAATAACTAAAGAAAGCCATACCTATTCCCATAATCCACGACCACAAAGTCTTTAGCAGTTCCTGTAATCCCATCATGGTGTTGGAATAGCCCCATATTCTGTCTGGCTTTAGTAAGTAGTTTGTAAAGTTCATCAGAAGCAAAACTAACAGAGCCTTTTTGCTTGGCGTGTGAGTGGGCTAGATAGAACAAGACCTCTGCTGCACGGTGATGAGATTCCATGACTCGATCGAGGTTCTTGTAGAATGGTCTGGACGTGTAGTATCCACTCCAGTAATGATCATCTCTATAGGTTAATAAATACAAAGTCGTGATTTTATGGCAGCCATGTCGTATAGGCCATGACGAGGGTAAGGAACAAAATGGGTCGAGTTGGTATTGCAGTGTATTTTGGGGCTGTTTTAGGGGATGATATAGACAATATCTTGAGAATATGTTCCCTAAGACAGCCCCAAGAAGCACTGGATAGCCAACTAGACCCTGTTTTGTCTCAACCTCTGAATGGCTAGTGGGGCAAAACAACAGACATTTTCTTTTTCGGGGATAAATAGTCTGGGTTTTATTATCATCATTTCATTATCAACAATGTCATCGCCATTATCATCATCATCATCATCATCATCATCATCATCGTCACCATCACCATCATCACTACCATCATCATCCTCATTGCGGACATATCATCACGTTATTGCCATATCATCCCCATTATTATCATTACCATCATCATCATCATCAACACTAACCTTATTATCATATTAACACTACCATCATCATCAACAACATTGCCATATCATCACCATTATGCATCATCATCATTATTGCCATATCACCACCATCATCGTAGTAATCATCATCATCATCATTTTCATAACTGTGGTGATAGAGGTGTTTTACAGAAGCCATGTGGTTTTATGCTCAATCCATGCGCATGCTCCAAGTCTTACCTGTCAGAGTAAGTAAAAAAGTCTCCACTAAGAGTCTTCAACTTTGATGGTTTTTGTCCAGGTTCTGTTCCTAGAAGAAGAATAACCAAAACACATCAAACTTAGTTTTTACTGCTAATACTTGATCCCCCCCCCCCCCCCCCCCCCCACAAGCAATTGTCTTGTTGGTGTAGGCTGGCTGTGGTGGCTCATTTAGTAAAAGACTGGGAAGGAAGAAGTTACCAGTTCACTCTCCCTAATAGGGAAGCATGAGTGGCGTAGCTGTGAGGGTGCTAGCCTCTCACCAATGCGAACCGGGTTGGATTCTCAAACTCGTCCTATATGAGTAGATTTTTTTGTTGGTTCTCTCGTGTGCTTCGAGGGTTTTTCTCCAGCAAAAATCAACATCTAGATTCTACAGTAACTCGATCTAGAATGGGCCTGGGAGAAAATTTCTCTATTTAAATCTTGTTACCCTATCAAATAGCATAGAAATAATGGCCGGGAAGTCACTTGGAATAAAGACTGCTCAAATTAGTTTTATCTCGGTTATACCTCATTTCTGGCTCAACGTTAGTGGTCAAAATGACCGCCAAGCCAAACATTTGATTGGACAAGTTCAAATTCTGCCGTTATTTTTGGCTTTGTTTACCTGTTCTTTTATAAATAGCATTGAAGTATTCTGATAGTGTTCCAAATTGTGCCTGAAAAAAAAAAAAAAAAAAAAAAAAAAAAAGAATAAATAAATAAATAAATAAATGAAAAAAATAAATAAATAAATAAATAAAAAAGGTTAAACACGAGAAAATAAAAAAAGGTTATTCTTAACATCTTCACCCTTCCTTTCTTACCTGAGTTTTCAACTTTGGATGGGAATTAATGTAGTCAAATAATTTCTAGACAAGAAGAAAAACATGATGTCATATGCACACATTAACAAGATAGAATATTACAAGACATCATCGAGTATTGTTACTGTCCTTCATTCCATTGGGAATAAGATTCTTTTTTGGAGTTGTGTCCAAATTCATGTGTTTTCTCGTGCACAACGTTAAACAATGAAATGATACTCTAGGGAATGATAATGGGAAAACATTACACCCAAGTTAAAAAGGTCTATCTCTTCTTGTTAGTCGACCCTACAACATGCTTACGACTGTAAATAACTGTTAAAACCTCGGATAAGTATGTTGAGTGCGACAGCTGTGAGGGAAAATCGCTCCGTGTTAATTGGCCTAAAAAGGAATATTTTGGGTGTGTTCCTGGTTAAATTAACCCTAAAAGTTATATTTTGAGACAAGAAAAATGTTCAACCCGCAAAGAGGGAGTGACGTACAATTGCAGCCTGTAAAACATGCGATCACTCCCACCTCTCGTAATATGGGGGTATTCTTATATAGAGTAGATAACATGAGTTTTTTTCGTTACAGAAGAATGCTATCAACCCACAGTGAGCATTACTTGATGTTTTTTTTTAGAATCATTGATACTATTTTTTGAATCGTTAATTTGATTGTTAGCATTTCTGTCCCAACCCCACCTCCCCCCCCCCCCCCCCCCCCCCCAACAAAACGTGATTAAAAGAGCGTAGAGTGTAAGCACCATGAGCAAGGAAAACAACAAATTATTACAAATACCATTCTAAAAATAGCATCAATCTGTGATGGTTACAAGCCTTAATGGACCTCCTTGTCACGGGCGTAACATTTTCCCATTTCAGGCCACGTGTCATTCTCTAGAGTATTGTTTCTTTGTTTAATGAATATGGATACAATTCAAACAAAGAGCCTTATTCTCAAGGGAACAACACTTGGTCTGAAATGGGAAAACATTACCCCTGAGCCCAGAAAGTCTATACCAGAGATTCCTTCTTTTAGTTTATTTTTCTTTTTTTCTTACCTGATAATTTGTGTATTGTGCATGCGTTTCAAATTTCTTCTCATAGCGGAAATCATCACCCAAGGGAACAAACAACACATTGGTCTTGTACAACTGGGCTTTCTTCTTATACTGGTCAACCAGTGTTTGTGCTCTGAAAAACACCATGGAAAATAAGAGGACACTTGCATTATAGCGTCATTTACTACCACTACCAGACTCCCTTGAACACTTTCTTTTGTTCAGTCAATTAGCAGCAATTGTCCTACTATTCTCATGAGGACACACATATTTGCTTAAGAAAGAAAACCTGCGAAGCATTTTGGTAGTCGTAGTTAAATGACGCCATCATGCAAACAGCCTATAGTCAGACAGTTTTCAAATAGATGATTTCTGAGATGCATAGCGCTTTCAAAAATATTGCAGGTGCAGACATGAAAATGAGACATTTTCAGGCAGTGCTCATAAGAGAAATTGAAAACCATTGAGCCAAGTTATAGGCAATTTCTACAGCCCTTGAAGGAAATATTTTGTCTAAACTGAGCCCTATTTTTCAAAAAGTCATAATCCTGCTTCTGAACTAAAAGAAACTTCAAAAGTATCTCTTGATCTTAAAGCATTTTCAGACTAGATCTTACGTGCCCTTTGGAAAACACATACAAATACTTTGTTTTTGATATTTCTTCAAATATTTCTTTTGTACACCATATAATGTGCACCTATAATGTGCTCCTAGAATACAGACTTATTTATGCAGGTTAGTGATAAAGGGAGTTATAGATGCATGGGTGGATGGATGGTATGAATAAATGAATAGACTGACAAATAAATGAATAAGTATGATCAAATGAATGGGTTGTTGGGATGTGGATCTATAATTTTTTTGATGGATGGAAGGATGGGTGGGTGGATGGATGGACGGACGGACGGACAGATGGAAGGATGGGTGGATGGATAAATGGGATAGAATGAGAAAGGATGGTTACCTATCAGCCACATTAGCATCAGTGATTGGTACTGGTGGAACTCTCCATGGACATGTGATTCCACCACCAGGAAGACGACGGAAGTCAAACTGACAACAGATCTGAAAGAAAAACAATTATTAGAACACTCTCAAAAGGCAAATTTACAACCATAGGTATCCTCATGATAGTCCCCTTCCCCTTGCGGCATCTTGAAAGATAGCTGTACCTCTGCATCAAAGCGAGATGATGGGTGAGCTTGCAATGATAGAGACATGTGAATAATAGGTCTCTATCATTGCAAGCTCAATGTTCGCCTCGCTTCGATGCAAAGGCATGGCTACCTGTCAAGATGGTGCAGGGAACTGTGAGAGGAATATTGTCTCACACAACATGCTGGTGACACAAACATACCTCATCTGTTTGCAATGTTTACCTATGGATTCCAGACCACGCCATTCTCGAGAGTACCATTTTTTGTTTCACAGGTGTGCATGAGAAGACACACAAATATATGGATACAATTCAAACTAGGAAATGGTGTGGTCTGAATGGGCAGACATTGCACCTAGACGAAGTATAAGTATATTGCTTGTTTATGGGAGATAAAACTTGTCATAAGCATGCGACTTAAATTTGACAAAAAATCGTGCTGTATTCACATAAATCAGAGATATAGACCCACACTTATTTACTTACTGTAGATGTGAAGTATTTCTCTATAAAGCTTTTGCACCATTACGTGACGGCAGCCATGTTAGATGGCAGGGACAATACAATCATTTTACATGAGAAAGAATTCAATTCCCTAGCGCAAAGGGATTTTATTGTTTTGCCATCTTACCACAGGCAGTCCAAGCTGGCATTATGGTGCCAGTGCGTGATGCTGCAAAGCCTCTATTGATCAGTGAACTAGTTTCTAAATAAATGTCATGTTACCTTTGGGTCTGGTCCACATGTATGAGGGACGTCATAGGAATAGAATGGCATCATGTGACAGAATATGTCAGTAGAAGAACCATGATCTGATGATCAAAACAAGACAATATGTAGTACACAGGTAAACCAACATAGGTGATAGGGCTACTAGCTGTTTATCAAACCCTCAAACAATCTCTGGGCTGATCTAAGACAGGGCACATCTAACTCACAATCAAACCCTGAAACAGCCTCTGGGCTGATCCAAGGAGGATTACGAACTAAACAAAACAAAAATGCACCAATTTTTGGTCTGTTTTGCAAGAGTGTTTTAAGTGTTTTGAAAAAATGGTGTTTCCTAAGACTGCCACATGATTCAGCTCACGCCCTACCAGTTAATTTCTGCACAAAGAAATGAAAGAAAACATAGATGAAGAAACCACAAGTGGTGTAGCTTGGAGAGAGCTAATCTATTGCCTCTCATCAATGTGACTTGTTTTGAGTGACACTGCGCACTCGGTATTACATGTGAGTAGAATTGCTTGTTGGTGCTCTCTGGTACTTTGAGAGTTTTGCTCTGGGTTTTCCATTTTTCCTCCTTCCACAAAAATGAACTTCTTTTGTTCCTATTGTAATTTCAGTATATGAATAACTACTCTATAGAAATGTCATTGCTAAAGTAAATCTCATTATTTTATTTAATATGCTTACTGTACTAACCCCAGGTTTGCCTCCACATGAACTCCAGATCAGCTGTCTTAGCAAGGTACTTCTTCACCTGGTAATGCACTCTTTGGATCAACATGTTGTTAAAACCCATGCGCTTCAGTAGGTAAGCCATAGTGGGCGTGTGTCCAAATGGATCTATAGCCCACCCAGATATAGGTTTAATGTCTGAAACAGATTTTAAAAAATGGTAAGTATTGTTCATTCAAGGACTACTGTAGTGTTTGCAGTAAAATCAGAGCAGAGCCAGTGCATGTAAATGCTTTTATATGAGTATTTCAATTTGCAGCTGCATAAGTTGCTTGGTATACTGCGAGGATCAGCTCAATTTGATATATTATGCTTAGTCAAGTAAGAGAGTCCTTCTCACCTTCTCCCAGATTATTCTTTATCCACTGATGACCTTCAATCATTTGATCCAGCATGGAATAGAAGTGTGGATTAGCTTCATCATTCATCACCCATCCTCCTGTTACTATCTCTAACTGGCCATTCTTGATGAGTCTAGAAAAATAATACAAATTCAATAAAAATAAATTGTCTTTGTTTTAGGAGGGTAGCACTAGAAAATTCCCAGTAGCTAACAAACCTGTGGCCCTAGTTTTATGTTCAAATTGAAATTTAGAAGTTGGTTTTTGTGGAGGGAGGAAAACTGGAGAACCCAGAGAAAAACTTCTCATAAGCAAAGAAGAGAACTAACTAGAAATTCACATCTTCAACTTATATATGACACTGACATATGACATATGACACTGAGCCCAGAAATCCAACCCAGGTCATCACATTGGTGAGAGGCGAGCACTATCACAACTATGCCACCCATCCTCCATTTACCTAAAATCAAATGGTTGGTTAACTGGGATACCTGGTGAGGTTTTGGCAAAGCAGACTGAGATGTCTCAGTCCCAGAAGGAGAGAGTATAGTAATACAATGTTGAATGGAGGATTGAAATGTAGGAATGAAAGAAAATGGTGTTGCAATCATTGAAGTACTCTTAATTAAACCTTAGTTTAATAGATTTATAACTAAATACTGTGTACTGGGTGTTTGTGGAATAAGATTTTAATTCCTGTGACTGGGAAAACCACTGCTACTACATTGATAAGCCTTTTCATAGTTTAAGAATCAATTCCACTGCGCATGCGATTTTATCCCGAATTGCCCACCTTCTTTTGTCTAAACCTTCTTTTGTTCTTAATTAACAAAAGAAGGTGAGAAATTTGGGATAAAATCACATGCACAGTGGAATCGATTCTTAAACTATGAAAAGGCTTATTGTTTGCTACATGTATTGTCTGGGTCAAACTATGAATTGGCTCCAGGTTTCACTCCATGCCAGCATAAACTGGTTAACTGTGCAAAAGTAGTTCTACTAGGCATGTTTGCATTTTAATTAGTTAAATTAATTCCAAAGTTGAGGAAAAAACAGGGATGAGTAAGAGACAAAAATTACACCATCTTGGGAATATGCTGGGGGCCAGCTAACACATGTGAAGATGTAAAGGCCCACAGTGCATTGTAATTTCAAATCCACCCATCCCCCCACCCCCCCCCCCCTCCCCCACAGCTTCAGAATAGCCAATAGACTATATTACTGTCGTGAGTCTTGAACCTTACTTTAAAGCTCTTGACCGTGTGCCTTCATCAGTGCTGCTCCACCATAAAGAGAAATACGATATTTCAGCCCAGATAAACTTCCGTCGCTTGTCCTCATCAAGAGCATCCACAATGTTGTGCAATATGTGTCGTGTTTGATCATGGAAATATTGTTGATATGTTTTGATCCAACCTAATAAGACACAATCAAATGTTACAATATACAGTATTCATTTTAATAGGAAAGATGCAAAAGGCTGGGGGGGGGGGGGGGGGGTGTGACTAGTGACCTATATTACCACCCCTGGATCTGGCAGTGCATGCCAGCCACTATCATGAAAATGCCACTGCTTCGTCCCATTTGATTTAATCTGAATTGATTTGGTAATCTTTTTAAAAGCTAACACAACTCTCAAATCACATAATTTAATGATTCTTAAGGATGGGGGAAAACCAGACAACCAGGAGAAAAACCCTTGTGGCAAGGGAGAGAACAACAAATCAAACAAACTCAATACACATTGTGGGGTCTGCATGGCTTGAACCAGCAACCCGACCCCTTAGACTCACAGCAGTAAAAGATGAGGCATTGGATACATGTGAACTACCTACTGAGGAAATCCTTAATAATAAAACAAATCATAAGAGGGCAGTGTGCATAATGGACTGCTTTGATGATCGGGTGGCCATCTTGAATCCTAAGAAATTATGGGTTATCCAGGGGACTAGTAGACAAAGCTTTCTTACAATTATAGCACTATTGAATTTGACGGTTCACGACAAGGCAATTTGACAAGAGATGAATTAAAACAAATGGACAGCTTCACAACTGAGGAAAATTTCACACCGATCGTGGGGTTGTCATTTCAGCGTCCTTGTTTTGTTTTGCCCCCCCCCCGAGACCCATAATGCATTATGATTCAAGATGGCCACCACATCCTCGACGTAGTCAATTATACTGGTAAAGTACTGCTGTTAATGTTACCTGGATCATTATGTGAATGTGGAACGACAAAGACTTTTAGGGGTTGTTCATCAAATGAATGATCATCATATGTGATTGGCCATCCTTGCTTCCAGGCACCACCATCAGGATTATCAAATGGTATCACATCTAATGCATCAAGCATCTAAGGATAACAACAATCAGACAATTTATAATTGAAATATCACTTAATACTTAATAGTTTAAACAATGTTACAAGTGATTTGTCTTGTTTGTAATTTATGTTGCACTTGAATTTGTTAAGAAGCAGCTGCTGTTCATGTTGTTCTTGTTGTTGTTGCTATATTGCTGCTGCTGTTGCTGCTGCTGTTATTGCTGCTGCTGTTATTGCTGCTGCTGTTATTGCTGCTGCTGTTATTGCTACTGCTGTTGCTGCTGCTGTTATTGCTGCTGCTGTTGTTGTTATTGCTGCTGCTGTTGCTGTTGTTGTTATTGCTGCTGCTGTTGCTGCTGCTGCTGCTGTTGCTGTTATTGCTACTCTTGTTGCTGATGGCTGCTGCTGTTGTTGCTGCTATTTTTGCTTCTGCTGTTGCTGTTATAGCTGCTGCTGTTGCTGTTGCTGCTGGCATTGCTGCATGCTGCTTCTGCTTATACAGGGTAATGTTGTTATGGTTGCTGCTGTTATTCATGCTGAGCTCTCAGCTGTTGTTATTAATTGTTGCTGCTGATAACCTGCTGTTGTGATCCTTATTTTAAGGCAGAGTGAGTGAGACACAAAAGATGGATAATAATTGATTGCTTCAATAGCAGATATTACAATATGGGTAGCATGGGTGGCGTCTAACGGCTAACACGTCGTCTTTCACTGCTGTGAGTCCTACGGGTGGGGTCGCTGGTTGCCAGTGAGTGCTGTGGTTGCCAGTAGTGAATCAAGTTTGTTTGATGTGTTGTTCTCTCCTATGCAACAAGGGTTTTCTCCGGGTTCTCCGGTTCCCTCCCTCTGTAAAAATCAACATGTGAGTTGAGCGTTGTGTGCACAGAATATTAAATATAGTGGTCGAGCGTGTGAGTGAAAAGTGTCCCCAATTAGTGTAAAAGCGCTAGAACGACTAGACACTTAAATAAAAGTGATTTCTTTTTTTACGGATGCATGGAAATGAGATGCAAATGAGACAACAAGCATTGTATCAACCCAGTAGCCTCACTTGTATGATTCTTAAAACAAAAGAATATCTTATTGTGGGATCAGATCAACTGTAAAAAACCACCTGAACTAAATAATATATAACTTAGGGCATGGCAAACTCACATATCAAATTGATTTGCACTTACAGTAACTTACCTTAACATCTGTAGATTTCCAAGACCTTACTCTTGAGAAAACACATCCATCATCAACACCATCACTGGTTTTTCCCTGTACACTTTCTACATAATTACTGGATTTCCCCTCAGTACGTAATTGATGTACCTGTAATACAGGTTTTTTATTAGTAGTTGTAAAGTGTTCTTCTTTATAGTTATGTACAGTTGGTATGTGGATATCTTGTATGGTAAAATTAAGATGTGGATCTCCAGCATGGAAACGCACTACAGTGTCTTGCATTCGGCTAATAACTTTGCCTGACATTCGTAGGCTTCCCTCTAGCTGTTGCATGTCATGCTCTAAGTTTTTTATGGGAACTTTTATCTTTTCATTTACCTGAAAGAAGAAATGCGAGAAAATAAAACATTGATGGGAGTCATTGCACTACATATGTACTGTATGTCTGAAACATACATGTACAGCTGTATTACTGCATGTAACATAATATGTAATATAAGAAGTGAATAATATGTAATGCTAAACTGTATCAATAGACGTTATTTCTTGTCTCGTACAGGGTGTGTATATATATATTTTTTTTGTTTTTCTTTGTCAGGAATAACTTTTCGTTTGATAGCACATGACAGTCAGTTTATGCCTTTCATTGTATTGTAGGCTGATAATAAGATTTATTCAGCTAATAATTGATACCAGGCAATAGAATAATTTCTGGTTTATAGTACATGAATGGCAGTGTTTGCCTCAGTCATGTTGTACTAGGCTGGTAATGAGATTGATCATAATCATAACCAAGACAATTGATATGCCAATTAGTATATGTAATAGGACTCCATGCTGTCCAATTAAGAAATAATTGGACAAGGAAAATTCCGAGGACTGACAAAATTGGATGAGGCCGTAGGCCGAGTCCAATTTGGCAGTCAGAGAAATTTTTCGAGTCTAATTATTTCTTGATTGGGGAGCATGAAATCCCATTACCTATTAATTATATACTAGCTGCCTAATTAATTCCATTATCGAAAAGACCTGTCCAATTAAAAGAAAATAATTGGACGGTTACCTATATGGGATTAATGAAAAGCTGTATAATTAGCATTGTAATATTTTCTGGTTGAAAGCACATGAAGGGCAATGTTGCATGTCATTGTTGGCTGGTGATGGATGGAATAAAACACAACAGTGAGGAGAAAAAAGCATTAAAAGATATGTGATCATGTTTCAATTTACACCTATCTCAAAATCAAACTCCTGGTTCTGGTGCTTTGAGTTCCTGAATAAAACATGGAATGGCAGTGATTATGGTGCATGCATGCGTATATGATATAATAAAAGATAAAAGATATTGATATGGGAGGATTATGATTGTCAAATGCAGTCTATTCAAAACAATTCTCTTTCCCAACTAAAAGACATCAGTCCCACTACAACTTAACTAGTAGGCTCCTACCCCTTGTCTTCCAGGCTACCTATTTCTTAGCAAGGTACATGTAGTCGCTCAAGCTACTGGCAGCCATCTATGGATTTTTCCCATATGATTTACAGGAAATAAGCCAAGACCAGCAGTTTATATTATGCTAAGCACAAGTTCATTCTCAGTGACCACATTTATTTCATTATTAATGATCGCCAACCAAAGATTATAGCTTATTACGAGTACCAAAGACCGAACTTCTGGGGTAGCTTGTGGGCCAGATGTAATATAATGGTCATGGGTGGGGAGGCAAGGGATTAACTAAATGCTATTCTCATCCTCTTCACTCACTGTATAAAGGTTCCAATTCTCCATGGGAAGGTCAGGTAATTAAGGATGAAAACTTGCTAGACAGAGAACTCTACCCTCCATATCTTTCTTGAGATTCTAATGACGATAGTTCTAGGGGTTTTTACATTACCAGGTGACGACATCAGGGCATAAAATAATGCCCAGACATCAGACAATGTCTGCCCAGGATTGGGACTTATCCAGTCCAATCTTAACTTGCCAGTCATTTTGACCAGTAATGTTTAGCCAGAAAATATGGTATGACTGAGCTAAAACTAATTTGACCTGTGATCATGACTGGCAAACTGATCCATCATTACTGTAAGCCCTGGGCATGCATGCAGCCATTGGTTTTACCTAGTTGGGGACTTATGCTATGCATGCATAACTTTACCTTTCAATTGGCAAATCATTTAAAAAATAATAATATTCTGAAAACTTTAAATTCAATAATAAGACTTCTCTTTCTCCCTCATTCATGCTCTCCACAAACCACTATCAAAGTACAGTCTTTACAATTCAAAGACTTTGTGCTTTATGATATCTTTAATTAAGCCTCTTGAGTTCAATCTAAAGTTTAGTGATTGGTATTCTTATTCTCAGATTTGGAAATATTTAATCAATTGCTAGACAATACAGTTAGTAACTATAGTCATCTCGACAAAACGTCCAAAAATACAATGATATGATAAAGAAGGGGAAAAAAGCATTTCTGGGATATTATTCGAAGACATAAATATTTAAGATCGCATTTAAAGACCTGGTCATAATTATTCTAAACATGTGTTCTAAGCCTTCAAATATTGCCTAGCCAAGGCTACTAGGTGCAGCTGTTAAAACATGTGTTCATAATGCTTAAAAAATCGTCAAACTTTGCAGAATTGAGCTCAAAAGTGGTGAAGAAAGACATAGAAAGCAGACAAACTATAAGCTTAAAATCGCAACGTGTTCACTTAGCTATATTATAAAATTTTAAGAATACGTGAAATTTAAGTTAAAGTTCACAAAATGCAAAAATCGAAACAAAATAGACATTTTAGAATGCCTAGATTGTAGAATAATCCTTTATTTTATCACTTTAGGTGAATAATGACTTCAATCATACGGAATGTAACGACATAGCTTTAAACAAAAACATCAAAATAGTGAAAAAGTTTCATACAACTTGAAAGTGTGGTGTTGTAATAAGCTTACCTTGGTTTCAAAGGCTTCTCTATAATTCGGCGTCTTCCCTAATTGATCCACGACCATGTACATGGAGAAAAATAAAACACAGAACATCGCTCCACCTAGAAGAGCTACCCATTTTTTCATTTTTTGGAAGAAAATTTGAACACTAATTCTTCTTCGTTTTCAGTCAATTTGTAGAACCATGTTGTGTCTCCGCTGGACACGATACAAAACACGAAGGTGAAACGAAGGTTAATCGATAACATATCGATCATCAAAAAGAATTCGTAATATGTTCGTAGCCCGTCGTGATACTTTCGACTATCTTCGGACTTCTTCGTACGTGTTCTATTTTCTTCGAAAATATTCCGACAGAATCCGAATTTTACCTATCATAAAGAAAAATGTATCTGAAGAGAAGAAAAGTAAAGAAAAAGAATTCAGCGCATAAATTGTCATGGAAAACCATCGATGCTTAATCTTTAGTAATATATCTAGTTTTGATTTTAAAATTATTAACTTTTTTTAAAAAAACGAAGTTTCAATCGATATTTATTCGTTAAGTAATCGTAGTCACGACCATCGAAAGCAAGTGGCCTTGTAATTAGTCAGTATGCTGCAAATATGCTGGTAGTCTGCTGACAAAATTACTGAAGGGTGTTAACTGTCTTTCTTTTTATCGTGAAACTTACAATTTCATTTTCATTTTTTACGATAAGAAAGAGTTCAGAGCTGAAATATTAGCAGAATGGCGAGTTTAGAGGACCACAAGTTGGATGCAGACGAAATACGCAGTTTAATTTCGATGTCAAGAAGAACACGTGTTAAGGAAGTGTTGCAGAGGGAACTACTGAATGTAGAACAAGAAATGGCGCTGATAAAACACGATGAAATGAGCCATCAAGCACATCAAGAAATAAAGGCTGAACAACCTGAAACTACTGGAGAGCCAAAAAAGTTAAAACCTTGCTCATATACGACATCCATTACAAGCTATGCATGGGATCAGTCAGATAAATTTGTGAAGGTTTACATAACTTTACCAGGCGTTGAAAAGCTTTCCAAAGAGAAAATTGCATCTAAGTTTACAGGGAATTCAATGGATGTGAAAGTGTATGACCTTGATGGCAAGAATTACCAGTTGAAGATCATTAGACTGTTCCATGGCATTGTAAGTGAGGAAAGTTATGTCAAAGTGAAAAGTGGAAGTCTCTTAGTAATGATGAAAAAAGAGAAAGAAAAGGAAAAATGGGAAGATGTGTGTAAAAAGGTTACAGCAAAATCTTCACGGGATTTTGCTAGTGGTTTTGATGATAAGGCAAAAGATCCACAGGAATCGATAATGGAGTTGATGAAAAAGATGTATGACGAAGGTGATGATGAAATGAAGAGGACGCTTAACAAGGCGTGGACAGAGTCGAGGGAGAAAGCAACAATGGACATTTAAGCTCTAGTGCATTTTCGTCTGAAAGACAAAGTACCTAAAAGTTAACCATTTATGTTAGTTATAGAGATTTTAATTTGCCACCAGCATAATTGTTGAAGGAACCTTTAAGGAACATTCATTCTTTAGAAGGGGGGGGGGGGGCACTGGATGAAAATTAAGGGGAGAACCATCACATTTTTACACAGCTATAAATGGTGGGAGATAATTATTCAGTCTAATGTTCTCTCACTTAATTAAGAAGACTGAAAATGATAAGTAGCATTGCAATATTCATTTTTTTGAAGAGAGGGGAGGGTAATCGTTGATTTTTTCTATGACAGTCCATGTGAATTCCTCCCACCCTACCCTCTCCCCCCTAACCCTTCTGAAAAAAATGAATTTTCCTTAAGTAAACTTTTGCAAAGTTATTTAATGATGTTTGTGTTGATTCAGAAGAACAAGAACTGTAGCCTCCATGATTTTTTTGTTGATTTTTTGTTGATTTCTATACTACTGTATCAGTTATATTACTGTATCAGTACTGTATTTTTATATTACTGTATCAGTTTGGGCATCCAAAATATTCCCATTGCCCTATAGATGGACATGTCCAAAATCTTGCACCCAAGTTTAAGTAAACGTATGCTGTTAAAACAGTTTTGAAGTAAAAGGTAAAAAAGAAAAATTTGAGAATCATTATTTTGTGAAAATGATGAATAGAACCCCTTTCCCAAATTGTTTGCCTGATTGTATGAAACAGTGGCCCAAAGTTGATGCTACATGAAGTGTTCATACACTTACTGAATCTTATAAAGTCCAACCTAGAACAGGAGCAATTGTTTCATGATCACTCAAGCATGTTTAGGAAAGTTCTTGTCCTCCAAGGAAAGAGATTCAGTTGATTCTTTCATCCAAACCTGCTCCCCACATGCCGTCAATCTCTTTTGTTGAAGTTATTTTTGTGTTTTTGCATCTCTTTAAGATTAGAACACTGATTGATAAATCTAATACACCAGTTTCACATTCAATGCATACCGCTGTTTTTGAAGACTACAGACTCATTTGCACAGGCTTAGCCTCGTTTATGAGTCGGCTATTCACAGATACGATTAAAAGTACAAGGGATTTCAAAACATTGGTATTGTTCAAGCTGCACATTCTTTACATTAAAGATGACATTTGCAAATGATTTACTCTTAAGCGAGGCTAAGCCTTAAGAGATAAGTCTTCTAATTGATACACAGCTGTATTTACGGAATGAGAAAAGGGACTATTGCAGGAATGTTGTCATATAAAAATAACAATGGAAAATAGGAATTATTTATTTCTTTAAGCAAAACAGGTGTGATTATTTCAGTGTTTTGAAGGTATAGACTGACATTTTTAATATTACCTCCTTATTCATATTATATACTAAAACAGTTATTTTCATCAATCTAGGGGCCTTTAGAATTAAAAAAAAAGATATTTCCAAAATCTGTAATTCCTATTTGTCATTTGTTATTTTTTATATGACAATGCACATAATACATAAATTGTCAGAATTCAATTTTTTTGGCATTGAATAGTTGAATGTGAAAATATTTTATCATTTGAGTGTTGGGTCTGTTATGATGGTTTATATTTCCAGTATGTTAATGACTATGATGTAATGTAAGGGATCATTTATTTATACAACGCTGAGCACTCTGGTTCTGGAACAAAGTATTTTGTTTCACGGGTTAAATCATGCCTGCACTCTAACATTGCTAATAAATATAATTATTTATAAGTTGTCAATGGTCTAAAATAAGAGAGCACCCATCAGCCTCTTAAATAGACCTCTTTACCTTGGAAATGATGCAAATTTAAGACCAAGTGACATTCCCTAGAGTATCATTTCTTTGTTTAATGATGGAACATTATCCCCCTACCCTGGATCCGCCCTTGCAAATTATGAAATGAGATTGAAATAATGGTATTTTTAGCCTAGTTTTGGTTTTCACTGACTGGCAGATTTCAGTACTAGTGGTCTATCACTAACACACTACTAGTAGCTTGCTCAGCCAATCAGCAGTGTGCAGGATTTGTGACAGCCGATTATGAGTATGTTTATACTAAGGACTACATATTTGACCATGAGGGCAAGAGGTTTAATTGTTTTAGCATACTAAACACTCCTTTTTCATAAACACGTTTTTTGCTGTTAGTGGTCTGTCTTTAACAGACCACTAGTAGCTCAACCAATGAGAGTGCAGGATTTATGATAGACCATTAGTTGGTTTAGACTAATATTCAATAGACCTTTAGCTTGGATGTAAGGTTTTCCCATTACAGACCTCATACCATTCCCTTGATTATAGTTTCTTTGTTTAACAGTCGTTCATGAGAAGACATGGATATGAATACAACTTGTCAAGCATGTGCTGTAAGGAAAGGTTCTGGGTACGAGATTGTTTAAGGAAAAGGTATGGGCTACTGCGCATGCGTACTGTTAGACATTGCAGTCTATCTCGTACCCAGAGCCTGTGGCGAAGGACGAGGGCTCTGTTGGTAATGAACACTTTAGCTTAGTTTAACAATATAAGTTTTATTTGAATTATTTCCAGTTTCATCATACAAAAAGTAGACTACTTAACTACTTAAAAACGGTAGTGTTTGAAAATTCTTCAATTAGTATTTATCTTTTTTTAAATATTCTTAATTAAAACCAAGCGCTCGTAGATTGAAGGGTAGCCTGCGTTACTTTTGGCTAAGCGGTCTGAGGCTATTTTTATACAATCGTGCGCGCGCAGACCATCAAACAGCGCAGGCTACTCATACGGAGGGAGGGAGATAGAAAAGGAAAGGGCAAGCTGTATAAGCTCACGTATAATAAGCATAATCATATGTATGATAATGGTCCTTATTGAAACAGTAGCGAGCCTATCATCTACTACAGAAGTATAGGTTTCCCAGTTGTATTAAAATATTGTCCCAATAAATGACTACACATGTATCTGTTTTAAAGAGTACTAGAAGAATTACCCGGCAATATCTTATTTTTAGAGGACAGTAAACTTCATCAAAACATCTCAGGTAGAGTGCATAACATATATTCGTGAAAAACTTTAAACGAAAATTCACAAATTTGCACAAATTAGTAGGTTCAGTAGAAATCAGTAAACCGTAGATCTACAAAACTTTGCACTGTTTTTTTTTTACGATTTTGTTAGTTAACTTACGGATATGGTATGCATGCAGCTGCTGACGTTAAATGTAATCGGTTGACCTTTACCTTGCACTTGCTCCAAATACGAGAATCAATCTCAAACCTGATTGGCCAACCACACATTTGATCTACCAATCAGAAGCAAGTTAAATAAAACAAGACAATTTTTTAGTATCAAAACGTTGATTACAGATATTGTATATAGAAAGACGTATGAAGGAAACGAAGGAAATTTCGTAGAGGTCACGTGATCACAGTCACATTAATTAATAGACCTTTTGTATTCATGAAATACTTTTATGTTTCCTGATTACAGACTCATTTACTCAGGGATAGCCGCATTTTTTCAAAATATTCGCAAATGCTAACTGCAACAATACAAACACTTTGAAAATCCACAGGTTGACCATCAGTGAAGCACATGAATATTGCACACCAAATTGAGGCTAAACCTGAGCAACAGAGACCCCCAGACAACCTTAGATATTCAATACAATGATTCAAAAAAAATCGTAAAATATGTTGCTGATTTTTTATGGAGGCTTACCTGAAACAGTATTTAGCTGACAAATAACCTAAAATTAGAGTGATTTTCATAAACCCGTGAAACAGATACCATTAATTAGTGTGACCACAGTAAATCCGTGGAACTTTAGTAATTCTAAATAGCACAATTTCATGCAAATTCCATTGTTTTTTATTGCTTGATTAGAATTATTCTCGGTATTATTTAGTAATTAGTGTTTCACGGATTAATTGTTTGCACTCTAGTGAAATTTCAACAAAAGAACACAATGTAATTAGGGTCAACAAATTTGTATTAGGCTATATATAGTGTGTATAACACGGGTTTATGAAAACCACTCTTACTAGTAGTTTATAACAGTTAACTGATATTTCATTATTTGGTTAAGATCATGGCCTGCGCTCGTAATGTTATTACAGTTATAATCTGTCATTCAGCCGAAAAAATAGTAGTCAATTGGGTATATACCCCCATTGGCACCCTTTTATCTGGATAAAGTGAATTACATGACCTCTATGCATAAATGAAAGCGAAAACATGCAATGCAAGTTTAATCGAACGAAGTTGAATGCAACAGAGAAAAAACGCACCGTTTATCAACCGCTAGGTATATGAAAGGTGTATTATCTCAGTCGAAAACCACCTCGGAAGACCCTTTTTTTCTTTACAGAATTAGAATAAGCTTTAAATTTGGGTTTATGAAATTGCGATTTAAAATTTTTTTAATTATTTTTTTTCGAATAGTAGGCAGTAGCTTTTGAAATGTGTCACAGTCACAACCAGTCCCAGGGACAATCAATATATATGTCGCACGGTGCGATTTTTCTCCTTGCAAACGGCGTATATCTCGTGTCGTATATGCGCGCACCAGACGCCAACCATCAACGCAATAAGCTACCAGTGTAAGAACAACGCGAACAAAATCATAGCGATGACTAGAAAGATGCTTAACTCTCGACGCGTGCCTGAATTACACAAGTCTCCAGTGCAGCAATCTATTTTACAATCGACTTTGTCTTCTCGCGTCTTGCAATATTCCTCCACATTACATTTGGTTCTCTCTATACAACGCTTGACGTAATAATGCTCATCTGCGATGCGATAAGACGCAATGGCGCAACTATATTCTCCTCTGTAGCAGTCTTCGTTTTTCTTATGCTGGTGGCAGTCTAGTTGAGACGTTTCGCTAATGCATGAATGGCATCGAAGACTCGTTACTGTAGAAACGATAACGATAACGAGGTTAGCATACATATTACATAATCTGGTCATTTAAGAATCCCTGGGAAATCTACTGAAACCTGAAACAACATTTGGGCTGGTCGAAGACAGGGCACGTCAGCTAACTCACAGATTGTACCCCGAAACAACCTATTATCTATGGGCTGATCTAAGTCAGGGAATGGCTAACACACAGATTAATTTGAAACAACCTCTGGGCTGATGAAAGTCAGGCTAACTATCAGACCGGATCATTATATAACTTTTGTAGGTTTTGCAAAGTGAGGTAAACCGGAGAACCCAGAGGAAAAAAGCCCTTGTAATAAACACTCCTTTCTGCCACCTATTTCTCTTTTACTCCGACGAAGGACTAGCGTCCGAAACGTCAGTAAGTTTTTTTTTTTCATTTTTTCATCTTTTCACGGTGTTAAATGTACCCTTTTACCATTACAAAACCACCCTTGATACCCAAAAGTGTTTTGAAAGCACGTTAACTAAGAACATGGAATTCTTAGTTTTTATTGATAAATAACTAGCTTGCAGTTGTACTTTACCTGTTGGTATCAAGACAATCGCGATTCCAACTATAAGAACTAACGAATTCATTTTTGATTGAGAATCTACAAAAAAAAAAAAAAAAAACAAAAAAAAAAACAAAAAAAAAAACAAAAAAAACGAAAAATGAAAAAAATACTAAATGGAGTAGGTAGGTACTGGTAGGGAGGTAGGTAGGGAGGGAGGTAAGGAGTGCGAGGGAGGGAGGGAGGGAGGTAAGGAGGTAGGCAGGTATATATAGGTAGGTATAGGTAGGCAGGTAGCCGGTAGGTAGATAGGTAGGTAGGTAGGTAGGTAGGTAAGTAGGTAAGTAGGTATAGGTAGGTAGGTAGGTATAGGTCGGTAGGTAGGTAGATAGGTACTGATAGGGAGGTAGATGGGTAGATGAGTAGTTTTTGTAGTTAACTTGTTGGTATATCATTTAACCAAGAGGCGATCATGACATTTATAATCTCTGCAATACTGCTGTTTTCTTTTAGGATTAAGTACTTACCCATTTACTCATGGTTTAGCCTCATTTCAGATCAACATAATCGCAAATATCAAAGGTAAATAGAAGAATGCACACTGAATGCTCGAGCAACACAAAATCTTTAATATATTCAACTGACCTTTCCTTAACACGAGAATGTTCTTTCAAAAACTCAAGAATAAGTAATGAGCACTTGAACCAATTGGAGGGACCATACACGTCACGTGCATGGACCTTTAAACCCCCTAAAGCACACTAGTTTTTTACTAGTTATCTCTGCTTTTCATTAGCATTGTTTATATTATTAATACTAATCAGGGTGAGAAGAATACTAATGAGGACGACCTTATAGATAAAGGTGCATCAAAGCTTAGAATGACCTATATACTATCGTCGTCTAATGCCCCTGTCTTGATTTGGGCTTGTTGTCTTCAACTTGTGGGAGCCTTTTTTGCACTTACTGCGCGAGGCAGTTACGAAAAAATTCTTACTGCGCAAGTCAGTTACGTAAAAATCCTCGCTGCGCATGACATTACTTTACAAACGACTATCAAAGGTAGTAGTAGTAGTATATGCTGAGGTATATTTTCGCTCTACTTCAACGAAAGGTTTGTGAATTATAAGTTTTTGAAGTAGTTGAATAACTCGGCTACGTCTCGTGGTTTTAAACCCGATAAAACAATCCTGCTCGTTTATTAAACGATACATAAAAAATCGAAGCTAACCCTGAGCAACGTAGAACTTTGAACTGAAGGATTCATCATATGTAGGTGGCAAGAGTACAGAGTTGGGCTTCCTGTGGCTTAGCGTGCGATTGTTAGTAAAATTGATAGTAACCATTGAAGCGCGAAAACACTTCAAACTGACGCTACGATTTGTAAGTTAAGGTTTGCTAAAACCAAAGTCATCTTTAGGCATGAGGAAAAAATTATCCACATAAGAACTGTTTTCTCAACTTCGTTAATAAGAGACCACTATTCAGTTCTTTATTTAAAATGTATCTTGATGGAGAAACGTCACTGAAATACTTGCACGAAAAATCATTCAAGCGTTGATAATATAAATCACGAATTAAGCTCATCTTCCATGATGGAATTTTAATTTCATACTGTTATATTATTACTATTGATAAAAGCTGGCATATTCAGACTTAGTAAATCCGATCTTGAAACTAAAATTCTGACTCAAAATGTTACAAAAACAATCCAAAAATATTGACCGAATCAGCTACACATTACGCAACCACCCAGCTCTACTATAGTTTCTTATACGATTTATAATTAATTTAATGATTTTCACAGCAACATAGCATCTAAATAGTTTATTTCCAATAAAATTACCTTCCAAATTGCTTGTTTTTTTAAGAAGAGTGCTGTAATGTTAGAAGGAAGTTTTCGTCTGCTTCTTCGACTCTATGAATGAAAAGACACACAAAGCGACCGTTATGTAACAATAGTTTAGTATTAACAATAACATCAATGGAAGTTCAAATATACTATCGCTAACCACAACTAGAATTGGTAATAAATGTTACTCAGTGACGTTTGCAGCCGATATATTGATTTAGACAATCCCAAATACCGTGTTTTGCTGTGGAAGTTAGCTTTTTTATTCTGCAACAACCTAAAGTTCAACCACTTGAGTCAAACGAGTTCGAGCAGCTGTTCACAAGGTTCGCATGCATCGCTTTTACCAAGACTTTGAGCCAATAACTTATTTAAAATCTTTGGAATTAAGTTTAAGACTGTTAGCAAGTTAAAAATATAGGATCTTAAGGCTTCAGTGCAATTTGTTGGGGCAAAATATATCGGAAAATGCAATGTTCCTTCCAAACCAACACGATAAAGACGACCGATAATTGTTTTCCCGGTTGGAGCAAGACTATTTCATTAGCCAAAAAAACTTACCTGGGTAAATCTAAAAACAACTTGTCTTGTGGTTTGTTCAATTCCTATAAAAGTCTGGAGTCTTGAAAGGATTGTAATTCATTCAAAATATAATAAATCAGAATTTCTAGCGACTTTACTTTCCGCTAGACTGGTTGATCATGCGCAGTGAAGCAGCAAAGTTAACCGTATCTCATTATGTTTCCCTATATCTATTTGAAATTGTTTTCAAAGAATAAAAACTTCTCAAAAACATTTGAACAACAAATACTTTATGAAAAAAATGCTTCAAATTTTAATGTTGAAGGGTCTTTTGTTGTAATTCGTAGGGAAATAGGTAGGTTTGTATGTCCCAATAATAAGTTTTACAAATATGTATTTTATTTTAAGAATGTCATGCAAATTTTGCCAGCACGCTTGATTGGTTTGAATAAACCAATCATTGGGCAAGGTGATGTCATTGTCACGAATCACGCATGGTAGCGTCATCGTAGAAATATTTAATAATAATAATGATTAAGGTAATAATCAAGAACGAAGAAGAGGAAAAACAGTGAGTGGGTGTTCTTTCTCAAATCAAGATGTTGCATGATTTCTTCAAATTCTTCGAAAGAGAACAATTGAAGTGAATTCAGTTTGATATTTTTTGAGAAGTAACTTTTTTTCCTGCACATTATCAGATTATGAAATTTTCAAAATTGATCATATCAAAAATATATATATACAACGGTTGACGTAATAATGCTCACCTGCGATACGATAAGACGCAATGGCGCAACTAAAATTTCCTCTGTAGCAGTCTTCGTTTTTCTTATGCTGGTGACAGTCTAGTTGAGACATTTCGCTAATTCATGAATGGCATCGAAGACTTGTTACTGTAGAAACGATAACGATAACGAGGATAGGATACATATTATAATCGGGTCATTTAAAAAGCCCTAGGAAGCCCTAACCCTAAACCCCCACCATAATTAAAATGATTTAAAGAAAACGAAAAAAAAAAAAAAAAAAAGAAAAGAAAAAAAAACAAGAAGAGAAAGAATTGTGCGAGAAGTCTCCCTCTCAATTTAAGATGGATGTTTCTGGATTTCTTCGAGTGTCTCTGTAGAATATGAGGCCTATATTAGGAATTATAACAACAAACCAGTACAGGGATATGAAAGAAAGAAATACGTATTAGATATAATATTAGACGATATCGAGAACAACCTGTCAGTGGTAGCTCTTTCAACCTTAGCCCATAACACGTCTTTAGAATTATGAGTTTTGGAGCTTTTTAAAATAAGAAGACGTAAAAATGCACAAAACAAAGCCATTTATTTATATTTATTAACTTAATCTTATTACAAACAAAAAGCTATATTTACATCGCTGTCCTGAAATATGATATTACTTTTAGAAGGCTTGTCTCATTTTAAGTCGAATGACCTATGTTCTTATTCAAAGCTGTTTGTGTTTCTACCACATACCACTACTTTACTCCTAGATTCTATTTTCAACAAATACAGCTGTAACTTAGAAGGACAGGCCACTTCCAATTTTTTTAGTACGTGCAAGGCTGACAGGAAAATACAAAAGAAATGACACCTATAGAATTACATTGAGAAAAAGTGGGTTTTCTTTTGGGTTTGTTTAGTTTTCTGTTAGACTGGCATGGAATATAATGTTGATAATTCCAAAGGAGTGTATGGCTTCTGTCCATCTAAAAGTCACAAGGAGCAACGCTTGCTTTTAGGGAGCATTCATTATTTAGGAAGGGGTGGGCCTGAGGAATCCAGGGGAGGACCATTAAATTTCTACTCAGTCAAAAAGGAAGAGGAGGTAGAGGGTAAGGGGAGGATTGGGGGGGGGTCATTAAATATTTGATAAGGGGAGGTAAAGAATTCAAGAAATCTCAAGGGGAGGGTCCCTTTTTTATGCAGACAGAAGAAAGGGAGAGTCTAAATATTTTACATTACTGTTTATAGGGATTCCTGCGGCAACCCCTTCTCCTTAAAAACGAATGCTTCCTTATTTGCACGAGAGTCTTTTTGCTGATGTATAAAGTATTGTTATTAATTTTTGGTATACATATGCTTATAGAAAAATACTTAGTAAATTGCTTGTAAGAATTAATTTAGCTATGACACGTTTTATAGAGGCATTGCACCGTCACGTGATGGCAGCTACGACAGAGGCAGGAACAATTGAATCTGCTCTAATTTGATTTACATGAAAGAGAATTTAATTTTTCAAGGAAACTTAATATTTCCGCCTAAACCTTGGAATGGGTAATACATAGATGGGAACATGTGCGGCTAGAGAATGGATGGCACCACTAGCTGTCAGCATTCCAAACTACATTGAATCTGGAGCACGTTTACATGAAGGTATAGTGACCATATTAAGATGGGAAAAAAGTTTTTTGCCATCTTTCCCAAGGGAATAAAAGAATAAGATCTAGAGTTACCTCTATCAGCAGGTATATCCAACCTACATGTAAACGGGATTTGAATTGACTTTGCAAGCGCAACATGCAACACTAAGAGAAAAGTTTTGCAAAATCACGTGCCAGCGACCAAGTTAGACGATGGCAGAACAGTAGAATTGTTTGGCCTCGGGAATCGAATTCTTTCTCGTGTAAGGCAATTGTATTGTTCCTGCCATCTAACATGCCTGCTGTCACGTGATGGTGCAAAAACCTCTATTGTGCAGATATTCCCAAATAAGAAGACAAGTAAAAGGACGTTTACCATGTTGGATGATATGATAAGAGAAACTAATTAAAAAAAGTATTCATTAAACCAACATTTTCCATATCAATGACATCAGCTCCTTGTCCTGCATCAAATGATTCAGTCAATGTAAAGTATTTTAGTCAAAAGTTAAAAAGGGCATCAACCTGTTCAAGGTCTACTGAAAATCTTCCAACAAAACGCGAAAAAGTGTCCTCTTTGTAATTCAATGGATGCTAGTTTTTGAAGAACCTGTACCAATGAGTCTATAGTCAAGGATTACAGCGGTGTTTAGTTGTATGCGATCGGAAGGCTCAGATTTCAAAACTGAAAATCTCAAAGTTAAAAAAGCTATACAAGCAACGCTATTAAAGTAAGTCCAGCAACCAAGAATAGGCTGACTACCTTGCGTGAGCCCGCGTTGCAATAATCCCCTTCGCAGCAGTATACTTCGCAGTTTGTACGATCAGGTTCAGATCGGCAGAAGCTGTCAGGATCATTGCAATAACTTCTTGCAATGCATCCTCGGAAGTATTGTGGAACACCTTTAACTTTGTGCAGTGTCTTTGCGCACGTGTACGCCTCATAGCAGTCTTTACGCGTTCTTGACTGGAAACAGTGTAAATCCGTATATGTACTTTCACAGAAATGACATTTGAGACTCTCAGCTGTAAAGAGATAAACAAAAATTTGCAGTCTTAACGCAGAGTGCTGGTCTGCTGCAGAAACTCACGGGTTACGGGTAACAAGCAATGAATGGGACTGTGACACTGATGAAGGGTTCGACCAAACCTCCCGAACTCGTTGAAACATTTGCAGTCTTACCACAGAGTGCTGGTCTGGTGCAGAAACCCGGGGGTTTCCTACAAACTCGTGAACAACAAGAGCAAGACTAGACAAGAACAACAACAAGAAGAAACCAACAACAAATACAAATTAAAGCAACAATGGGTTAAACTGAGCTTGTAACATTCTTTTTCTTTGAAGTGACCAAATTGGCAACAATATTCAGAATTTTTTAAAAGAAGATAAAATATTCCCATTGCCATCTCGAAAGGTAGTCGTGCCTTTGCATCCAAGCGAGACAAACGGGGAACTTGCACTGATAGAGACCTTCGTAAACACCTTGGACAACTATTCGCTTGTCTCTTTCATTGCAAGCTCACCGTTCGTCTCGCTTCGATGCAAAGGCACGGCTACCATTCATATGGCGCAATGAACTTTGAAAAGGATTATTTAGAATTTCAAAGGTATACATACCTGCTGGAAGAATGACAGCGACTGCAAGCGTTAATAGGACGATACGATGCATTCTGCTTGTACACTAGAGGTCTAAGGACATCAAAAAGATATGTCAGAAGTCGTATCCGAATGAATTGAGAAAAAAAAAACCCATTCGTAAAAGTAGTGAAGCACTAAAATAAGCCCCGACAAAAAGCATAAAGTCCCCAATATTTTACCAAACTAGAGGAGTCTCTCTTACTCTACGGACAAAGGACTGACGTTCAAAGCATAATAACAATAATCAATAGTATTAATTCGTGCAAATCTGTGCAATTTACTTACAATTTTTCATATTAATATATGTTATGCCCTTTAAAGAAGAATCTGTTTAGGAATTACTATGTAATATTTAGTAATTTATTATTATTAAAGTACATTAAACATAATTTAGATGTTTTATTATTCAGTTTTAAATATGTTTATTATATTGATGGGTTGCAAGCATTTCCAAGAGAGTCAAAGCGACAAAAATATGGTGGCCATCTTGGTTCCGTTAACAATTGATGCTATCAAAAATCTTTGTTAAATGGCACCAATGCTCCCCCGAGAGGCGCGAGGAATTTTGTCCATACGTTTGATTCACAAATCTAGTTTTGATTGAAAAATGGCGCTACATCAAAAGTTCTGCCATCAGTTTTTGTTGCTAAAAGCATTTGTAAACTAATAAGAAGAACAGTAAAGATATCTTTTATCGAGGAATAGGAATAGCTAAAGGTTACAAATTACATTTTTGAATTTAATTTTTTCAACGGTGATTGACAAATAATTTGATGATGCATGTCTGCATTCACCTTTTTACGCTATGCTATCATTTCTTATAACTTCGTAAGTACATTTTTACTTAATCTATAATCCCTAGCAAAATATATTGAAATCTAATCAGAAATATTTTTACTTGTTATTTCTGACTCTTCCATGATGTCTTACAATAAGACGTTTCGATCTCGATCTGTTACGAATGTTGAAGAAAAAGATGAAGAACATCAACAGCAATCGAATGTAATACATAAAAAAGTCAGAGAAAAACAGGTTAAAAATCATAAATATAACCCA
>WHPX01000122.1:32500-165000 GCA_011057435.1 Actinia equina | reverse complement strand
CACAAACATAATACAATTAAATACACAACATACGAAGCTAAGGGCGGCCGGAGAAGAAAACAGGGCGATAGCCCCAATTGAATTTATAGAAAATATAAAATATGTGTGTTTAAGGCCCAGGTAAAACGCCGCACCCCACATGAGCCGAACCCAAAGCGGAACGTACAGTCCCAAAAATAATGCTTTTCGGTTCAACCTGCCGTGAAGCATGGTGACTGACCCGGGCCTAAAACTTAAGAATACTTATATAAACAAACTTGAAGTTGGCGGGATCGTATTTACGAGTAGCATAACTACTTGTTTGAGGAAGAAAAAAGCGTTCAAAATTAGCGGAAATGAGCCCAACCTTAAATTTAAACAAGAGTACTAAGTCATGTATATCTCTGCGGAATTCTAGAGGAAGTAAGTTTAGCTATATCAGCCTTTCTATGTACGTTACTTCTTTTACTGGACTTATTTTGCTGACAAAAATTCCACATGAGATTGTAAAATAAAGATGAAGATAGCAACGGTATTACGAATCTAGGTCATACTTACCTCCAAACATTTTTCCTTTCCTTTTGGACAAAGGATGTCCTTTTGACTCAGTTCACAGTGCCTGAGGGATTGGGAACTAGCACAGCTTTTGCAGTACAAGTTAGGACTTTCCTGTCCGCTGCAGTAATGGCCTTCAAATAGAAAATACCAAGTGAAAACGGTGAAAACAACAACAACAACAATGATGATGATGATGATGATAATAATAATAATAATAATAATAATAATAATAATAATGCTACTACTACTAATGATGACGATGACGATGACGATGACGATGACGATGACGATGACGATGACGATGACGATGACGATGACGATGACGATGACGATGACGATGACGATGACGATGACGATGACGATGACGATGACGATGACGATGACGATGACGATGACGATGACGATGACGATGACGATGACGATGACGATGACGATGACGATGACGATGACGATGACGATGACGATGACGATGACGATGACGATGACGATGACGATGACGATGACGATGACGATGACGCTAATGGCTTTTATAGGAGATGTGAGAGTGTTCTTTTTGTTTGTGTTATTTTATAGATATATTTTTCCTTCGTTAGTTTATTTGTTGCCTGCTTCCTTCCCTTAGCTATTTTCTTGTTTTACTGTATAAATTGATATTTCCTTGTTCTTCGCTGTTGTTGTTGTTGTTTTTTTTTTTCAATTCTTTATTCATTTAATCTTTCCTTCCTTCCTTCCTTCCTTCCTTCCTTCCTTCCTTCCTTCCTTCCTTCCTTCCTTCCTTCCTTCCTTCCTTCCTTCCTTCCTTCCTTCCTTCCTTCCTTCCTTCCTTCCTTCCTTCCTTCCTTCCTATAGCATAAAAAACGTCAACTGAAATCCTGTAAGAAGTTTGCTTTCAGTTCAACAAAGTCTATTTCTAATTCCATTTTCTTCATAAACATTGGTTCAACTTATCTTTATCTTTAATAAAATCTAATCCACTTCTTTTATGAAGCTGTTTATATGCAAATTTTCACGATTGTCTTTTGGGTGTTCAGTTATATATTTTAGACTCACGAGGGTTTTGTATTGTAATAAAATGCGACGTGGGGTTTATCAAATGAGTAGCAGGATAATCGGCAAAGCAAGTGCGCAGTAGAAACAAACCAATTATTCAAATGTGTTAGAACATGTAAGAAATCTTCAGCCTTCGGCCTCAAGCTCATGGGCTATTGACCCAATAGTTCATTCGGGCTCGAGGACTAATTGCTAATTATGCATCGGCTACGAACATCTGTCTCGAGAAAGGAGTAATGACATGAACGTAAGAACGTTACAGAATAAAGGAAGAGGAAGAAAAAAGCAAATTAGGAAGAAGAAAAAATGTTGGAAAGGAAAAGAGAAAAAAGGGAAAACATACTAAAGAAGAGTATTAAAACTATAGACACACCTGGAAAGAACAAGAAAAAGAAAGAAAGAAAGGAAAAAATAACAACAACAACTAACGAACGACGAAAGGTTGGAAGAAACCAAAGAACAAACAAAGTCGGGAAGGAAGAAAAAAGAAAGAAAGGAAAGAGTGGAAAAAGGAAAAAGATAGAAACACACGCAATGCCATGAATAAACTTACATGTCTTTGTCTTAAAATAAATTTAAAAACCCAAACTAACTGAGCCTTATAGTTTTTTTTTTGTTTTTTTTGTTTTTTGTTTTTTTATTGTTTACGTTGATAATACTGAACTGAATATTCTGCATTGAGTTTTGCATTTCGATCATATTCGGTTAAAAAATTACTATATTGCATAGCTTTGCAAAATGTTTCATCAGTTTTCTGCTATTTTCATCAACATGCAAACTCTGAGTCTGCGAGCTGGACACTGAAATTTGGTTTTTCGCTGCCACCAATCACACCAAATCAGTCAGCACCTTTCATATTTTTGACTGGCGGTAGCGAAAAACCAAATTTCAGCGTGCAGCACGCAGATATAGATTTTGCATGTTGATGAAAATAGCAGTAATGGTAAGAACAGATAGAATGCATGTAAATCCATCGTTTAGCTTAAGAACACTGCTTTCATGGCCTAGTCTTCGGTTCTCGATATAATTTACGGCGATGACTAGAGCTGCAAATTCCAAGCCGTGGTAGCGTCGATTGTTCGCGAGAGTAATTTTGAAACTTGAAAAAGCTGAATAACAAAGAATTAATAGCAAAAAAGGCTTTTTACGATTTTTTGATCCCTGAGCGAAATACGTCAAGGCTGAATTAAGAATTTATTTCAAGTATTTAAACAAACTACTTCACAATATTTTCGGAGTGAAATTTCATAGCTAAAAAGTCTAAAAACTAAAGTCGACTTTGGAAATTCAACTGAAAGTTTATAAATGAATTGAATATCTTTTGACTTAAGTGTAAAATTTGGTTATTGAAGCAAAATATCGAGTATTTTCCTATGACTTAAGTTATAAACATCTGGTAAAAGGAAAGGTATATATTTATAGCTTACAGGTCCACAAGAGTAGAATGAAAAGTGAGAAGCCAAATTTGGTGTCCATGGCGAAATTCAAGTTCTTCTTAAATTTCAAAGTCAATCCCGAGGCGGCCGAAGATTTTTATTTTGGTTTAGCGAACAATTCAGTGGACTTCACAAGCTTGAATTTCAAATAGAATACAAAATTGAACATCTGGTGCTCACTTACACAGTTTGTTAATCCAAACATCTATCCAAATAAGGGCTGAATTATACTTGTCCTTTTAATTTGAATCAAAATTAAAATTTTACTACGCATGCGTGTAAGTAGTGCTTAAAATCAGATAGCTCACGTTACTTTTAGTATCTGGGAAGGCTCTTCCATAGTCTCTCACTCGGCCGTTTCTGGAAACCGTCGAAAAATTGAAGACTCAAAGGGCTTTGCGAGAGAGCTAGAATCGAAAGCAGATCATTTTCTGTTTCGTGCCTTAATATGGCGTCATTTCATTGCATCAGCGGCAGTTTGTATTCGCCTAAAAACTGAGTTTCCTGTCAGAAAACCACAAGAAATACGGGATCCAATTATTTTACTTAGACCCCGTCCACACTATGCCGGGTAAATTTGAATCCGCAACTTTCACACCCAAAACCGAAAAAAAAAAGTTTTCCGTCCACACATGAAAACGGACAAAATGTTTTGCGTCCACACTAGTCCGAACAGAGGCGGCAAAAACGCTTCATTGCACACCTGAGCATGTGCATCGAAGCTGAAAAATTGAGCCGGCGTTGAATTTAAGCTTTCCCGCCATGTTCCCATGACAATCATGACGAAAAGTATGAAAAATACCACTTGCATTTGATTAAATTGGCGAGCATCCATCATCCATCATCCATTCATCCATCATCCATCATCCATCATCAGCATCCATCAGCCATCATCCATCATCCCATCCATCATCCATCCATCCATCATCCATCATCCATCATCCATCATCCATCATCCATCATCCATCTACCATCATCCATCATCCATCATCCATCATCCATCATCCATCATCCATCATCCATCATCCATCATCCATCATCCATCATCCATCATCCATCATCCATCATCCATCATCCATCATCCAATCATCCATCATCCATCATCCATCATCCATCATCCATCATCCATCATCCATCATCCATCATCCATCATCCATCATCCATCATCCATCATCCATCATCCATCATCCATCCATCATCCATCATCCATCATCCATCATCCATCATCCATCATCCATCATCCATCATCCATCATCATCCTCCATCATCCATCATCCATCATCCATCATCCATCATCCATCATCCATCATCCATCATCCATCATCCATCATCCATCATCCATCATCATGGTGGTGTTTGTATTTATATTTTGATCTTGACATTTTAATCGTCCACCTAAAGCCTCAGATGATGTTTTCAAATAAATTTAAAGAATATTTGCGTATTGCTGATAGTAAATATGCTTGGTTCCTCTGACACATCTAGGGTTATTCTTATAATAGACAGGTATCATTTGTCTCAACTCACTAAAGAGCCCACTAGGGTCGTAACGTAAAATATCAAGACGTTAATAGACCATCTCATTGTTGATAGCCGATTGTAATTTATGCTTACGTAATTAACGCTATCGCCCCCAACATGCATTGCGCTACGAAGTTGCCTCGTGCTTGTAGTTTTACAAGATGGCGGAATAAACACGAAGTTGTTATTTTTACTCCATTTCTTTTCGTCTTCAAATGCTACTAGACCTACCCAAATCAGCACTCATTAGTCAGGAAATGTCATTCTACCTGGAGTTTATCCAACCTCTATAAGTGATCATAACTTAGTTTATGCAGTTAGGAAAATTGGTGCTCACAGAGGTAATCTAAGGTTGATGAAACCGCTTTTATTCTTGATTTAAAGCTAAATGCCAAATGGCCTGCTATAGACTTGGAGACTAATGTAGATGATTTCTGGGCATCATGGAAAACTACTTTTCTTGGTGTCATAGACAAGCATGTTCCATCGAGCACAATTAGAGTACGCAATAAACCTTCACCGTGGATAACATCTGAGATCAATTAGCTGAGGCATCAAAGACATAAATTAAAGGATATTAGCAATGAAGTTTGGTAATAAACAGTTTTTTTTATTCAAGCGTGGGACGTTTGTCATGATGTACTTTGCCGTCAGTGTGAGTGAATAGAATCGGCGAACATGCCTCAAATAAAAACTTCAAGAAAGAAGCGAGCAAGAATTTTGAGTTTAAATAAATAACCATATTTCGGGAGTAAATCGGAAAGCAGCCAAGCGAGATCAGACCGTGCATGGTGCGAAAGAATTTGGTGTTATGGTCATTAGCAAACAATAGAATTCCTTGAGCATCAAATCGTTGGGAAAGGGAAAATATTTTCTGCATTTCTCGTTCGCTTTAGATCGCTTTAAATGAGTTCAATAGTCTTGCAATTTTGTGTAATATTAGTTTAAGTTCTAATTTGTATCCTGACGTAGTTTTGAGAGAAATGATCAGCGAATTTTAGAATAATGGAAGATCTAGTAAGATTGACTAAAACACTGCGATGAAAAGTGCGCATCAAATGTTTAACCCGTCTTCTGCACTATACGTTTTCACAAAATCGCATAAGTCGATTACCTTCAAAATGTTCCTTTTTAAACTAGATACAGAGTAAAACTAAATGAGCAATGACTTTTGTGAATATATAGCTCTGAAATATTAATTTCGGCTGTATGAAATCCTTTTTTTAGTTTTGAAGTAGATTATGCACTATATTTAAAGAATCTCAAATATCTCATAATTAGCTTGATAGATTTTTTCAAAAATCCCTACAAATGGAGGCATCTAATATATAATTATGTTGTACGAAGCATTTTAGTGTTGAACGCTCTGCAAGGCTAAAATTATTTTCTGAACGAAAACAAATATTTCATCATAATCACGTGTTACGACGTCCGATCTCATTAAAAGTTGCATCAAACATTAGTTCAATCTTTATGTGACTTATGTGCAAAAAAGATTTGCAATCGGATAAAACACGTTTATGCACCAGCGTTCCAAAAGTGGAAGGTAGCGGTCAAGCGTGAGGGGGTCCAGCCACCTTAATACACTTTATTGTCCGCATTTTCTTTTGATTTTCTTTCCTGTTTCGGTGTATATAGTTCTTATTAACCATGTGCGAGGTCCGTAAGTAATGAACCGAGTTTTTTTCCACTGCCTTATCAAAAGTTGGGAAAAACGAGGATCCATAACTTACGGCACGGACCGAGCAAACGAGGTTAGTAAGATATTTATTATATGGCAAGGCATTGAGATCAAAAAGAGGCGAAGCAACAAAAAGTAAAGTTGACAGCGCATGTCAAACGAGAACTGCATAGGAAGGGCTTGCTTTACGTGCCACAAGTCATGTATGTTTGAGTCGCTCAGAAAGAGAAGTTTTAGTTTATTTTCAATGAATTTAGCTATAGTTTAAAGTTTTCTGAAATACTATTTAATAAAAGTGAGGCTTTTTTTCTGCAAAATATGTAAATGCAAAGCAAAAAAGGAATAAAAAGAAGACCTCGAGAACTCAACATGAGATTGAGAAGAAAACTGTCGTACTTCAAACTTCCTTTCGACTTCAAGATGTTCACAACCAAGATGAAAAAATAAATAAAAATTTAGACACTACCTAAAAGCGGAGCTCCCAATAGCACAGGGAGCCCAATTTAGATAAAACTGAAAGATGAAAATAAAATCGGGCAAAAAATCTTCAATTTTTTTCTCTCCATCGAGAGGAAGATAATGTCCCTCATAACGAAAATTATGAAGCGAAAAGATGAAATGGGAATTCACTACATCGTTTCCTTCACACGAGTCTTTGTTTTCGACCTTTCCGGATTTTATTTCATCCAGCATTAAAATCAATTAAGCTTATCTATAGAAATATTAAAAGTTTTGAAAGAAATTCTTTGATTTTTAATTGTCGATAAAAAGATCTTGTCATATAAAACAATAATATACGATTGTTTCCTAAAAAACACACACCTGACTTCTTGCAGAACACTTCTTGATCCACCTTTGACTACATGAAAGTTTTTTTTTTATTTGTTGTTGGTCTATAACTTGTCCTAAAGCGAATTTTTCTGTGCATTTGAGAGCCGCATTTGCAAGTAGTTTTGCTTTAACATCAAGAGGGATTCCTGTGTTGTGTACAAGGACGGAAAAATCATGAAAAATGAAAAATCAAGTTGATAGTTTACCATTTTTTTCTTAAGGTAATTCCATTGCTTTGCACTGCGCATTTTTCTGCGCATGCAAAAAATGGCATGGAACTAAAAAAGTTTAGGCATATTTCTTTCGAAAACTAATAGTGAACATGTTCAAAACCAATTTTCACTTTTTTCTCTTTTTTGAGTAGAGAAATTGCGATTTTTATCTGACTCGCCCCAGTCTCCACTCACTATTTTGAGATGTTTTTTCAAGATAAATCACGAGTTACACGTACAAGCTAAATTTGACCTTAATCTTATGTAAACTTTCGGTCAGGCCTAGACTTGTTTTATGAAGAATATGACTCTTTGCCCCCTGATGTTTATTAAGTTAATCGGGTACTTAAACTGTGCCCTAAAACAGTTTAAACTGTTGTAACAATTGACCTTTCTATGACCAAACGTTTCGGCTTGTAAATTGTATTCTAATCGTCCAAAACCTGATTTTTTGAATCATTCGGTCGCAGCTCAGATATTCTTATTTCTCCTATTTTAATTAAGAGAAATTTCAGAAATTTCAGAAATTTCAGAAATTTCAGAAATTTCTTAGTTAATATCGGATAATTTTGAAGCAACCTGTCATTTGATTTGATTCTGGAAACGCCTTGTGATTGACGTCCACCAAAACCTTCTTCGTCGCGACAGAAGCAATCGCTAGAGGGAGCGTTTGATTGAGAATGGCTGGTAAAAAGGCGTGAACCGTCGATGTGTCTGACCGATCTCATCGCTCTTGATACATCAGCTGGATCGCTGTTTTGACCTGTTTCCTCTCCGGCATCGAACACATCAACTAGATAAATTTTTGTTAATATTATAATAATAATAATTTATTATTAATATTCTTATCATTAAATCCCCTGAAGAGTGAAGTAATTCACGAAACAGGCTTGTCGGGAAAAATGTTGTCTTGACTTTTTCTTCTCAAACAAATATCTATATATTTATATATAATATAGCTTACTTATCAGCTTTTTTTAAAATTTTGATATAGATGAAATAGTTTATTGAATTAAACAAATATTTACGTATAAAGAGCAGGTCTAGAGATTTTTTTAAGAGCGTCCCCGGATAGTAATTCAGTTGGCAAGCACCCTCGTAATTTTTTAAATGGATTTTACAAATAAATTAAAGTTTATTTTATTTATTACTGACCGAGTGCAACCCCATTTCTACAGACCGCTGTGTTTTTTGACCGTCTACAGCTTATTTGCTCATAGCCAGCACCGAAATGATCACAAATACTAACGGAAATTAAGGAATGCACAACTTCGACAATACAAACACTACAATACAAATTCCAAAGACATTCACTAGAGAACATACATTTTGCGCATCCACTTATTAATTCTTAATTAGTAAAGTAGCCTCTTCGTTCTCTTCTGCGGCTTAACAATTTTTCTCGTCCTGCTGAAAACCAAGGCCTGGTTGTATGAAGGGTTGATAGCGCTATCCGACGAATAAATCCTTATTAAGTGGATACATTTATTGGATAATAGCATCGACTTATCCACTGGATAAGGAGTTATTCATCGGATCGCTCTATTCACCCTTCGCACAACCAGGCCTAGAGCTATCCCGTAATCTTTTTTTTAATTATTGTATTAATATATTTTAATTTATTAGTGGTAGGCTCTTGTATATAGCGAAAACAGAAGGTATGTTATTGATATTACATATTCCTTGCACAAAGAGTTGCTCTTGCATTTCAGCTGCGTATATGCTTGGCTTTCGAAAATGCTAGGCTTTGAAGATTCGCTATCATTACTGAATGTTCGAATCGAATAATGAATTCAACAATCCAAAATTAAAGTCATTAAAGACCTATACACGTCCTCTACACGCTGGAGGTGGTTTGACTGTAATTCAAATTCCTTAAATTAATTTGGTGTGTATAAGACTGTATGGGGCTGGATTAATATTGGCTTGTACGCTTAGAATCTCCAAATTGGAATGTAATATTTACAAAATATTAATTGCGCACTTAAATGCTATTCAGCGGATATTTTTCGAAAGGGTAACAGTATCAGGGAAAACCACAGATTCAGCTTTGGTTTCACCTTTCTGAAAACTTAACAAACCTTTTTGCATCGCCAACTATTTGGGACTTATGTAATCCTATTCAATCGCCTCAACGAGCCTGTATTCAAAACCTACCAAAAACAAGTCGACGTATCTCTTTTGGTCTCTGGAACGCCCGATCCATCAATAAGAAATCAGCATCAATCTGCGAGCTGGTTATAACAGAGAACCTAGATATTTTAGCAATAACGGAAACTTGGCTCCCTCATGATATTGACCGTGATCCTACTGTAGCTGAAGTCCTCAACAACCTACAGGACTACGATATTCACCACCTTTCAAGAACTACCGGAAATGGCGGTGGTATTGCAGTCTTCCTTCGGAAAGGTTTTAAAGTCAAAGAAGTTATCGATTCGTCCTCATCTTCAATGGAATGCTTAACTGTTAATCTGAACTGTTGTACTTCGAACATCTATCTTGTTATTGTCTATCGACCACCTCCATCTAAGAAAAACAAGCTCACTTCTCCACAATTTTTTGATGAGCTTTCTACTCTTCTTGAGAAACTGGCCGTCATCTCTGATTATCTTCTCATTGCTGGCGACTTTAATTTTCACGTTGATTGCAGTACTGACCGCGATGCAGCTACTTTTATTGATATTCTTGAATCTGCTGGCCTTCACCAACATGTGTCCGAACCAACCCATCGCCGTGGCCACACCCTTGACCTTGTAATCGACGGACAGGACAACAATATTCTCTCAAATATCAGGCTAGTCACGGACCTACCATCCGATCACAACGCAATCATATGTACACTTGATTTTCCTGCTCCCGCGTCTTCGATGAAATGTGTCCAACGTCGCTATATCCACCGCATTGACAAAAAGTGTGGAATCAAGACATTACCGAATTTCTTCATACCAAGAACTTACCACCTAATATCAACCTTGCTGTTAATGAACTTAACGATTTTCTTCGTTCGTTATTGGACAAACATGCGCCCAAAGTCACTCGTATTGTCATCTTACGCCCAAACGCTCCTTGGTTCACTGATTTATTGCGTGAATCCAAACGAAAGAAACGTCGGTGTGAGCGGAAATACCTCTCAACCCGTCTAGACGTTCACCGACAGATCTACAAAGAACAATGTCGTCTCTATCTTTCACAGATAAATGCAGCAAAGTCTGAGTTCTATAAATCTAAGATTATAGAGGCTGACCAAAAACAATTATTCCATCTTGTTGACGGTCTATTTCATATACGGCGTGCTCCATCCCTGCCAACATGTGAATCTTTTCATGATCTAGCTCAACAGTTCTCTCTGTATTTCTCTTCGAAAATACAGAAGCTCTGGGATGAAATACCACCATCTGCCCAGCTGGACAATGATGCTTCTGATTCCAGCACCTGTGTATCACACTTCAGTGAATTCCAACCTACTTCTAAAGATCTTATTAGTCGTGTTATCTGCAAGTCTGCATCGAAATCGTGCCCACTAGATCCAATTCCTACTGGTCTCTTAAGGACTCTCAGAATGTACTACTTACAGCTATTAATCATCTTATCAATTTATCCTTGGATCATGGTATTTTTCCTGACTCTTTCAAGACAGCTCTCATTCGACCGGCGCTGAAGAAGCCTAAGCTGGACCCTGAGGAATTTTCTAACTATCGACCAATTGCAAACCTCTCCTTTCTATCCAGGACCTTGGAACGCATAGTGGTCGCACAACTCAATGATCATCTTGAGTATAACGATCTGTTACCAAAAATGCAATCTGCATACCGTGCAAACCATAGCACAGAGACCGCACTTCTGCGCGTTTTCAACGATGTTTTGCGATCGATTGATAGTCACCAAGAGGTCGTACTCGTCCTTCTGGATTTATCATCAGCATTTGACACACTGGATCATATCATCCTTCTCTCCAGGCTTCAGCATAGATTCGGCATCGTTGGTACTGTGCTTAAATGGTTTAAGTCGTATCTTACCGACCGGTCTCAAGCTGTCATGGTTAACAATGTCACCTCGGACAGTCGACCCCTCCTTTCTGGTGTTCCACAAGGGTCCGTGCTCGGTCCTGTGCTTTTTACACTTTACTTTGCGCCATTAGAGGATGTCATCAAAAAACACGGTTTGGATTGCATGCTGTATGCTGATGATAGCCAACTCTATGTCTCCTTAAACCCCAAGAACAGGGACCCTGGTTTGTCATCTCTAGAGTGTTGTCTCCAGGACATTTTGCGTTGGTTGTCCTCTAACAAGCTAGTATGTAACCATGGGAAAACTGACATTCTTCATTTCACGTCGCGTTTCCGTCAACATCTGCCATTGTCTGTCAGCCTGAATGGTAATGACATTTCTCCAAAAGCTGAAGCTCGTGATCTTGGTGTCGTTCTCGACAGTCATCTTCAGTTGACAACACACGTGAATAATGTTTGCAAATCAGCATCACTGGGAATACGCAATATTGGACGAATACGTAACTACATTGGAAAGACCGAGACTGAACGTCTTATACACGCTTTTGTATCGTCAAAACTTGACCACTGTAATAGTATTCTTTATGGTCTTCCTGACTACCAAATCAAGAAACTACAGAGGATCCAAAATACTGCTGCAAGGATTGTCACAAGAACGAAAACTACTGAACACATCAGCCCAGTTCTACGAGAGCTCCACTGGCTACCGATTAAAGAGCGAATAATCTTCAAATTGTTGCTGATTACTTTCAAGGCTCTTCATGGTTCTGCTCCTGCTTATGTCTCCGCGCTCCTACAAGAACACAAGCCTGTACGCTCACTGAGATCATCTAAACAAAGCCTACTGTCTGTTCCTCGTACCTTCACTTCAAATTATGGCGACCGTGCTTTCTCAGTTGCTGGTCCTACACTATGGAACTCACTACCGGACACTATCAGGAAATCTGACAGCCTTCCCGAATTTAAGTCATTACTGAAAACTGTACTCTTTCAATCAGCCTACTTAATTTAAAACTTTTGAACCTGTTTGCTGGACTGAACTATTTATCATTTTTCGTTTTTATCTCCACAGCGCATTGAGGTAGCAGAATGCGCTAAACAAGTACTGTTATTATTATTATTATTACTATCCACTCTTATATAGTTCTTATACTTTTATAACGCTATTGTTTTTGAGAACGTCAGACATTTTACATCTTTTTATGATTTATTTACACTTACAAATTTTCGCGCCAGACAGCTCCGCGCGCGCGGCGATCAAACGGAAGTAAAAATTCCCCTAAAAAAGTAGCCATAATATTCCGTCCGTTGAAGTGTATCCCAGACATCTTTTCGAGATGAGAAAGCAGAGTTTCCGCTGAGTATTTTGATACCAAATGATTTGCTAGTTTGGCTTAGTATCTACTTCAAAAACAATAATTAAACCACGTTCAAGGAAGCGTTCGAAGCTCAACTTGACAATGACACATCATTTTTCATGGGATTCAAAAAAATGGATTTTTACAAGCGAAAACGAAACCCGAATCGTCCACCTATTTCGTGCACAATTATGGAGCTGATAGTTGGCAAAAGTCACGAATCATGCTAGATTCCTTTGTTCACAACTTATTCCTCACATCGGTGCGAGTTTTGAATTTGGTCTATGGCGAAGGTAATGTAGTTTAACAGTTCAAGTAGGCAAATTGTGTAGGGTCAATTGAAACTGAATTATCAGCCTCTATATTCTCACATTTTGAGCTTTTGTTCAGGGTCATCGAAGGCGATTACTGTTCCTTAGTTATTATAATTTTGAACCCATTTTCTAAACATATTTTGTTGACAATTAATGTAAATAGCTTTACAGAACTGTAGACAGGTAAATGTATAATTTGAAGGCATGGAGGCAAATTGTGTATAGCCTATAGCAATGTTTTTATTTGTTGTTCAATTTTATGAGACCATACAATTTCTATGCATTATACACGCCATGTTTGATTTACTCATATGTAACTCTGCTGAGGTAGCGCAGGCTCAAAAAGTCCCAAATAGTTGGCGATGGTTTTGTTTTGCTTTATCGCAACGGAAATGCTTAAACTTTATTATAACATAAACCACCTATTATTAGTCTAGCGCTAGCATTTAGTACAGGTTGGCTTCGATTTCACATCAGAATAGTATCATGTTTAATGAAGTTCAATTAATCGTCGAAGACTAACGGGTAAAAATGAGACAAATGTTGCTGAAATACCTTTACTAATAACGAAACGCGATCGATAAGGCAGATATATACTGAGTTTTATAGGTGAGTTGTGTTTTGTATTTATACTGAATGGTTTATCACTAGCTGTTTCTAGCTTTGATATATAGAATAGCATTTTCCCTTGTCTGGTCTTGTCTTGTCTTGACTGATAAGCATTTATGAGTTGGGTTTGTTTGATGTGTTGTCCTCTCCCTTGCCAAAAGGGTTTTTCTCCTGGTTTACCGCTTTCCCTCCCTCAGTAACAAACAATCACCTGTGAGGCGAGAGTTGTGTGCTGTAAATAGTGACTATTACTATGAGTAATCATACGGTTTCGAGTTCAGCTTGGGATTGCAGATTCCCACGAGTGTGTTTTTCAATGAGTTGATTGCAAGAGACCCTAGGTCGAGTGCAATAGACCCGTTTCGAAATTACCGCTGTGTTTCTTGCTTACAGACTCATTTGCACAGTGTTAGCCTCGAGTTTGTGCAGAATATTCACGTGTTCCAGTCAAGGTCCGTCGAGTTTCAAAGTGTTTGTATTGTTGAAGTTGTGCATTCTTAATTACTTTTCTGTTGGTATTTGTGAATATTTAAACACTGATACGAGGCTAACCCTGTGCAAATGAGTCTGTAATCAAGGAACACAGCGGTAATTTGGAATTCGAAACTGGTCTATTTCAGCTCTTTTAAAAACACGCTCGTGCGAATCAATCCCAAATTGAACGAGAAACCTTGTGATAACTTAGTAATAATATACATGAAAAACAGTAAAAAAGGAAGACAAGAAATGTGAAATATTCAACACATAATATTTTATGAAATTTGTTTGTTCACGACCAACTAATATATTCAAAGCGTTTTTGGTTTCAAATGCATGTAATTTAAATAGTTTTAGTACCTACCTAACTTGAACCAAAATGTGTCTAAAAAAGTTGTTTACTCGATAAAGTAAATCTGAATTAATTTAAATAAAGACATTTGGATTGGCTGACGTAGCTGACTTGGAGCTACTGGAGTTGTATTGAAAAATATATACCTGAACGTGTTCAGAAAACTTTGCGGCTAAGTCTTGGAATATTCTCGTAGACTAAAACATTGGGTAAGTACTTGCCACTTCGTGTTTAATAGTCTTGCTCATAGTCTTTTTCTTATTTTTTATTTATCGATTTTGTTTGTTTGTTTGTTTTTTTGTTTTGTTTTGTTTTTTTATTTCCGGAAAGAATAGTTCGATTATTTTCTTTAGATTGGCTGGCTCGTTTTCTGGCTCATTTTCTATTGTTTAATTATTATCCAATCAAATGCGAGAATTCCGTTTTTAATTTGTACTCTGTTACACCTTTTTGCACTGAATTCTCTACTTTCACATCCCTATTATGCCTTGCGTCTTTGGAGGGTAACCAATCAAAAAACTTTCCCAAATTGTTAGGTTTCTTAATTGAATTTATACTTTATCTGCTTTTATATTCATTTATTTTTATTTATTTATAATAACTTTATTTTCAAACAAATAATAATAGAAAAAAGTTGCAAAAAGGGTGCTGCCAGGGAAGAACTGAATTCTCATATGCGGCAGCCCCCACTAACTAATAACAATGAAATCTCTGGTAAAAAAAAATTACAAATTATAAAAAGGATTGAAACTATAAAATCTTTATCTGTACAATACTGATTATCAGTTTATTCCAAGTTATTTTTGCGCGTACAGATCATCAAGAGTTTTGGTCTTACAGTAAATGTATTGAGTCACGGAAAATTATTTAAAATTTACCTTAAACGTCTTAAAGCTTCTCTTTTTCTGTTTTTTACTTAGCAGCATTTTTAGCTGTTTGTTTGCGTTTTTTCCGAATTCTTTTTCTCAATGAACATTTGTATTTCTCTGTAGAAATACTGAAAACTCTCTGTTTTTCTTTGTGTGTGTGTGTGTGTGTTTTTTTGTTGTTCTTTTTTGTTTTTGTTTATTGTTTTGCTTCATGATCAATTTGCCCTAAAGAATTCCAACAAAATACCTTTGTTATTTGTGATTGGTGCAAAATATCACGCCACTAGCGCGTCTCACGTCCTTATCACGTGAACTTGTTTATTTTCACCAGTCTTGTCACGTGTAACTTATTTCCCGACCGCGAAATAAGTAACTTATTTCGGGGCATTTAGATTTCACTTTTGTTACGTGGCTATCTTTCAACCAATGACAGTATTCGTTATATCGAAAACTTTGTATCTATATAACGAAGTGAGCATATGTGTGTAGAGCGGGGCCCTTACAGGAAGTGATGGTTGTGATATAAAATATATACAAGTCTTTTCCTGTCTTGTATTGTCTCGTTTCCTCTTCATGCTTCAGCATGTTTGACAATGGTACTATGTTTTGATGTACAGGTATCCTTTTCTGAAAGCTGTTCCAACAAGGCCTATCAGTGTCGTCAACACAAGCATCGTATCAAACAGACCCAAAAAACTTAATCACAAAAATTGACAACTAAAAGACTATGGCCTTCAACATGACGCCGTTTCTCCCAAAAAACTGTTATTTTCTGATATTCAACCGTGAAGAAATCATGTTTGGTCGAGTCTACTATCTGACAGCTTTTATATGGAGTGCACTTTTACCTATACCTTCGGCATTTCTCAATCTTCTACTCCTGAGATCACTGTACTTATCACTTGCCTTGAGGAAGCCATCGACTCTTCTTCTCTACAGTCTCTCAGTATCTGATCTCCTGATAGCCATTGTGTTACTACCAATTTATTTGACCAAGAAAGTCGCAGAGCTAACGTATAACGTTGAACTATTTTGTTTCATAGGAAAGCACTCATATTTCTTTGGGTACTTATTTTCAGCGAGTTCCCTATTCACAGTAACAGCCTTATCTATTGATCGATATTTGATCATTCATAAAGGCGTTCACTACGCTGAGTATGTTACCAGAACCAAGGTCACAATCACTGTGGTATTAATTTGGGTCATTTCAATCTTTCTGAGCTCTCTTCAGTTTGTTATACCCACAAACGGCGTGTCTACATTAGCGGGCTTTGTTACGGCCATATGTTTTTTCGTTACAGTTGTATTTTACTACAAAATGCTGTTAAAACTACGAAAGACTAAAATGGAAGCGAGTCAACTATCTGAAAGTGCAACAGAAATTTCCAGCATACCTAGGTACCGTAAAGTAACTCGAACAATAATGATTTTGTTTATGGTATTCATTTTCTGCTATTTGCCATATTTTTGTACTAAAATAGTGATGAGTATTATCGGAGACGCCAAAAAAGGCGTAGAATCCACAGAATGTGTGGTAACCGTTCTTACTTACACGAGGGCTTTTATCAATCCTGTAATACTACTTTGCCGAACTTCGGAAATGAAGGAAGCTGCGACATTTATAATGAAACGGATTATACCTTGCTAGGTTTATAAGTTTAAGAAAAGTCCTTTTTTGAGTTAACAAAATGCCACTGTGTTCAATACCAGTTTGGCATAGTCGATGCATATTGCTGTTCTTTTTGCAGACCACACACTCATTTGTACATTTGGTACAACATCCGCCTTGTGAGCTCAGTTGGTAAAGGCATCGGTCTGTTGTGCGAAAGGTCGTGGTTCTTACCTCGGCCGGACCAATACTCAGGGTCCTAAAATAACTGAGGAGAAGGTGCTGCCTTTGTAATAATATCTGTAAATGGTTAGACCTTCAAGTCTTCTCGGATAAGGACTTTAAACCATAACCCCTATCTCTAGATCCTTCCTTACCTGCAGTAAAATGGGAGACATTAAAGAACCTGTTGAATTATTCGTGAGGAGTAGGGGATTGCCTCCCGGTTCAACAGCCTATCCCTGTCTGGAGGCATAACACGAATGTACTAACAAATCACTAATGATCGTAAGCTGGACAGCTGCTAATAGCGCCTTAATCCCTATATAAGAACCTCCCATTACAGGTTAAGCCTTTTTTATAAGTCAGTCATTCACGGATACCATTAAAATTCCGTGACATTTCCAAACATTGATTAATAGTCCCAAGTCGTGGTTGGAATTTCCGCGCATAGCAATACTATAGTTTTTATCATGTACGGCAACTGCAACCACGGCTTGGAACTTTTATTTGTTGTCACTGAACGTAGCTGTAAAATTGAGTATTGAGGATAATACAATAACTCCGAGCAATGGAAAATTTGAATTCGAAACATAATTATTGTAATGCTGATTTCAGTCAGCGTAAAAAAGTCCTCGAATCTCATTATCTTCTCTAGATGGTTGTCAAACACTGACCACAATGTGATGTCATCCAGAAAGAATTCTATTGAAAACTTGTTGCAGTTCAGCAATTCAGATAATGAATAGTTGACTTCCGTACGGTACGATACAGGAAATTGCATCAAGTGAAACAAGAATTTATGCTACCTTACGCTTACTATTCTATTTTCTTTAAATCAAATGCGAAGGCTTATAGATACCATTTCAAAAAGCTATGTATATAGGTCATTTACGTCTGAAATCCTTAATAAGATAGAAAAGATAGTAAAGATAATAAAAAAATAAAGGACGAAATGCCCATTACAAATTATAAAAAATTGAGGTTACGCGTTAAATGGCCATCCTATATCTTGTAAATATTTTCAGTGTTAGACTTAGTGGTGTTTGCACGAGTACGCAGTAGGTCAGTTTATATTTTTGTAACATTTTTATGAAATACGTAATAAAACAGTTCATTTTTTAGAATCTTTTCTTTTTAAATTCAATAGTTTTTAAAAATAAACTTTCATCTATGCACAACAAACGAAAATAGAGATTGGGGGGTTTAGAGGGGAGCCAGTTTCATTTCCGTTGCGAAAGCGGTTTTGGTCTTCATTTTCGTGATCATTACTTGATCAACCAATCAGAAGTAAAACAGCGAGCGGGAAGAGTTTCGTTTCACCCGAATTCAAGATGTTACTTTATTTGGGCCTTACTGCTATTACTTACTTACTACTACTACTTATTATCATAATATTAGTCGATCAAAGTGTTATACATCAAACGTCACTAGTTTATTAACCGAACCTTCCAATATTCATGACAATATTCTCCGCGTTGTTTCTACATGGGATCAGCTATTGAATGACCTCCAAATAAACTTCATAGTTTGAGTCCAGCTTTTTGAAGTAATAAAGGTTTTTCCATACCATATGCTAATGACTGTGACGTATTTGAAATTTCAATTCGAAACCCTATGTGAAAACTAACTTGCAATAATTTATAAAAACCGATTCAAAGTGGAGGAAGAATTTGATTTTACTTTTATTGTGACTCATAAAATATTTTTCATATACCATTTGCTTGATGGCAATTTTCAGCAAAACAACAAAACGCTAGTCAAGACAAGAAAAGTAAACACAAATATAACGTTCTTTTCATTCAATCAATCGGGGGAGGGGGGGGGGGGTGGGGAGGTAGGGGGATGAACAGTCATTTTGTGTGCCGTATACAATGAAGGTTACTAAAAAATGATGGCAATATGTAGAGAATGTCCCACTTTGCCATGGATCATTGCTTATCTGGAGGCAAACAAAAAATCTGAGGGTGATAACAAATCAAGATCGATGACAGATATTATTCTTGCCAGAATGAAAATAGTTATTGGGTTTTATCAAGTCTCTTCAAGTACCTTTGGCTCCTTTTCATATATCAAATGGCCTGTACCCATCCTTTCATTGACAGTCTATGCCAGAATAGTTCAGCTCAACCTTCTGCAGATTGTTCCCATTAACTGTATCAAACACTCAATGAAGACAGACGCATACACTCAATTCATGGGAAGTGTAATCATTACTGGGTCTGCTATACTGATAGGAATTCTAAGCAAATATATTATTGAATGGTTCACGAGCAAGAAAGTAAGTGACGAAGAGCGAATGGAGAAAATCTAGCAGTACAAGTACACGTGCTACCGTTTTGTAAGTCTGGTGATATTCATCACCTTTCCATCAACTTGTTATCACGTCTTCCAGATGCTCCCAGAAACCTGCCACATGATATGCTCGTATTACGAACACAACTGTAAATCATACCTCAGAGCTGACTACTCAGTAGAATGTGACACAACAAGGCATAAGATATATGGAAACTTAAGCAGATTGGCATTAGCATACTGTACTGGTATGCCACTGATAGTGCTATTCGTCCTCAAGAGATCTTTAAAAAATTCCGAGTCGTCGTCCCTGCAAAAATACAGTTTCATGAAAGGTGTTCTTCGATTTATGTATGAAAACTATTCTCCAGACTGCTGGAAATCGTTGAGCTGTTTCGCAAGATATTTTTTAGCGCAGTGCTTTTATTGCTGAGCGCAGAAGGTCGCACAAGTCTCGGTATGACTGCTATGTTTTCTGGGCTGTATTCCGTTCTGTTTGCCTTCTTCAAGCCAATGAAAGACAACTTTGAACACTGGCTGCAGCTCGTTTCTGTGATGGCAAAAACATTAAAAACACATTGAGATTTTGCCGTATAATTGACTATTGCCTAGACTTAAGGGGGATTGCGATAATAAGTGGAAGGAAGTTTGCAGTAATAGACTAGAGAACTTACAGGTGGGGGCAACAATTGCAAGGCTATCTGTGTTCTGTGTTAGTAGAATAGTGGTCTTATGACCTGGGGGTTATAAAAAAAAAGGATGGTTGCCTTAGTAGACTAGTGGGCTTACAATCGGGGGATTGGGGGTAGACACATATTTGTGCTAGGAGACGTTTGCTTAAAGCCAAAAGACTTAAGACTGGATTTTATTCAATGCAATTTCATCTTAATTGCATGTTACTTTTTGCAGTCAAATACATCTCATCCATTTTCAAAACCATCCAGTCTTTGAAGAATGAACCCACGTGTTCAGTCGCTTGTTGTCTTGAAATATTGCAACTTGTGAGTGATGCATACGGAGATGCAGCAGATATCATAGATAAACAAGAGCCTACGGAAGTATTGAATGAAGAAGATAAAGTATTAGGTGACTATGCACAAATTACTGAAGAAGACAAGGGAAAGGAACGGTTTAAAATGAAGGATGGAAAAATATGCAACTGAAAAACTTTTCAGTTTCGACCGGTAACTGCTAAAGTGGTCTTACGCTCATTCAAGATAAATTGGGCCAATTACTGTCTTTATTGGAAAAAAACATATATAGAGAGAAATTTCACAAAAGGTTTAAGGCGCGAAAACTATTAGTAATTGGCGATTGCAGGACCAAAGGTACCATGAGCGTATACCTAAACATTAATGATCAAGTTGTTTTAAATGGAACCACACTAAATATCGAAACAATAACATATTTGTTATTGACAACATCTTTGTTATTGACGATAATATTAATAGCGGAGCTCCCGCTTCGCCCCGCGCGAGAGGAGCACCATACTTAAGAAATAGTAAACCATCGAGTTGATTTTTCATGGCTTGGCTGACGTCACTTCCGTCCGTCCGTCCATCCGTCCATCCGTGTACACAACACATTAATCCCGCTTGATGTCAAAGTAAAACTACTCTCAAATGCACAGAAAAAAATCACTTTAGGACAGGTTATAGACCAAAAACAATTAAAAAAACTTTCATGTAGTCAAAGATGCATCAAGAAGTGTTTTTCAAGAATTCAGGTGTGTGTTTTTTAGCAAACAATCTTATATTATTATTTTTTTGACAAGCATTTTTGTCGACGAATCGACAAATCAAAGACTTTCTCTCAAAACTTTTTATATTTCTATAGATAATCTTAATTTATTTTAATGCTGGAGGAAAAATAACACGACGGAGAGCATATTACGACAACAAATATGCGTCCTTTATTTAGCTTTGTAATCTTTAACAATTCGGTTGTTTTTAACCAACTACAGTATCGTATGTTTTTCGTTCAAGAAAAATGCAGCTTTGTTCGCCTCCTATCGCGTGGTCCCATCGGCAAAATAAAGAAGACTTTCATTCAATAATTTTATATCTCTCTACAGATAATTTATTTGATTATTGAAGGAAATATAAATTTACTCCAAATATTCAACTTTTATTTAGCAGTTCGAGCAAGTATGATTATAAAAATGAGCTTAAATTTGTTGTTGTTTAGAGATGTTATTGTATAAAGACCTAGACTTTCACTTTAAAAAGCTAAAAAATATTCAAAAACATTTACAAACGCCAATTTACTGACAAGAAATTCATCATTTTGTATTTTACATTACTTTTTGCATTATTTTCTATTTTGTCTCAGTTGTTCTTGTCAAGTTTAGCTGAATGTAAACTTCGTCTCGTTCTGCAAAAGACGTAATTAAATAAGCATATTTTCTGCTCACCTTAACCAGTTTTCAAGTCTGTTTTTTTGGTCTTGATTTGCCCTAAATCTGCAGATTTTCGATTTCAATGAAAGACATCCGAGGTAAATTTCACTAAACTTGATATTGTATTGCATCATCTGTAGTTATTTTTCGATTTTTTTTTCTTTTAAGTAAGAGAGATTCAAAGCCTAAAACTGTCGGCCTTGGAAAACTTTGTCGAAGAATCTTCCAAGAACAAAACTAGCCCCTGGGGGCGGTGGTAAGTTGTGTACAAAATTCCTAAGTGGGAGAGTATACTCGCGCAAAGAAAACAATGTAGTGCATTTCAATTCGATTTCACTGCATGGTTTTTATTATGGGAGAAATTATCTTCATCTCCAATAAAAAATAATGGAAGATTTTCCCCCCGATCTTATTTTTACCTTTCAGTTTCATTCAAATTGTTCTCCCTGTGACTTTTGTCGGGAGCTCCGCTTTTAGGCAGTGCCTAAATATATATTAATAATAAGAAACCCCTCATTCCAGCTATTTTTGGATCTTGGAACTACTCCCATCGCTTATCGCATATTACCTATCGTCACTCGCGCCTTCAGCTTTTTTTAAAAGGTATATCTTATAACGTATATTTATTTGTCAGCAGAGTAGTTCTCTTTCAAACCCATTATTGTTCAAAGAAGCGCTGAATAGACCGTTTTCGAATTAGTCAAATACCGCTGTATATTCACCTTGCAAGGGGGTTGTCGTACAAGAATAAAACATTGATTTGTATTTTAGTAAATTAGTGATTTAGTATTGAGTAGGCTATCTGTGATCTGGACAAGCCCACTATCTGATTATAATCGCGTCCTTGCTACCAACCAGTTTGCACTTCCGGTGCTCACATATCCTATGTGGACCCAGCACTGGCCACTTGCTGAGCTACGTATTATCGATAGAGAAACAAGGAAGATCATCAGCGGGAATGGAGGACGACATCAACTTAGCTCAACAGCTGTATTATATCTACCTAGAGAGAAAGGAGGACGAGGACTGCGATCCATTGAACAAGAGTATAAGCTGATCAAGATCAAGGCTGCTGTCAAACTTTACGAGAGTCCGGACCCTATGATGAGAGCTGTTCAACAGTTTGAAGAAAGAGCTGCAGACAAGGGATTCTCCTCTCTCATTAGTGATGCAAAGAAATTTGCCCAGGAACTGAGAACAACTCTGAACCTAAATACCCCAGAACCGTCATGTAGCCCATTAGAAGAACCGGAGATACAGATCAAGGGAATGCACATTAAGAAACACCTTAAGAAAGCTGTAAATGAAAAACTCGTGGGGAAGGTTGAAGATCAACATTGGCAAGGAAGTCTACTGAAAGCAAGATGGCAGGATGATCAATTAAGTCATGAAGGCTGCTTTGCATGGCTTAACAAGTGGGTAAGCGCTCCTACCCATTGTGTTGCAGGCATTATGGAATTGTACGAACAGCTAACCCCAACGAGAGTCTACTCCGCCTACAAGACGGGAACAACAGACAAGAATAATGTCACATGCAGAATGTGCGGCGAGGGTTCCGAATGTCTGGCACATGTACTGGCTGGATGTCCGTCTCTTGCACAGTCCAAGTACCTGGATAGACACAACGCTGCTTTGAAAGTGTTTTTCTTTGAGATGCTAAGAGATCTCAAACTGGCTGATAGTACACCCCCATGGTTTTCTGATGTCAAACCCAAACCACTCTACAAATCAACTGACGCTGAAGCATACTGGGATGTACCTGTATATGCTGACCACATGTATGTACGATCTAACCGTGTGGACGCGCGTTTCATCGACCACAATAACAAGAAAGTACTCATGGTGGAAATGAGCTGTCCGTGGGTTAACAACCGAGAAAAGAAAGACAAAGAGAAGACGAAGAAGTATGGAGCACTTAGACTTGAGCTCACAAAACAACGCCCAGGATACACGATCTTGCAAGTGAACCTCATTTTGGGCGCTCTTGGAGGATGGTCTAAAGAGATGGAGCCTGAGATGAAGAATATTTTTGGAGCAAGATACAAAGATGTATTACTCAGAATGCAGAAAGCGGTATTAAGCTGCACAGTGAACATTGCAAGAACATTCAAATTAATCACATCTTAAGGACATTTCAAACATTCCAAGTATTTAAACTGCATCTTAAGAACATTAATAATTGGTTTTAAGTGATTGTATATATTATTAATCCTGTCATGCTGGTAGGTTACGAAATTACGCCCTATCTAGCTTACCTAATTAGCATTCAAACGTGTTTACTGCTGGTAATAATAATAATAAACATACCAACAAAGCAAAGCACAGATGACCATCACAGAAACCAAATGCAGAATGTGCCATATGGCTACAGAATCAACAACACATGTACTAAGTGGCTGCTCAAAGATCGCCCAAAGCCTTTACACAGCCAGACACGACAGAATGCTGAGACCGATATACCACAGTTTGCTGGAAAAGTACAACTTTCAGGAAAGCGACAAGGGAAACCATGGTACCAACAAAGTCTACCATCAGCAGTACTTCAAAATGAAAAGGCAAAAATATACTGGAATGTACCCTTTCAACTTGAGAAAGCTCCTGAAAACAGTGCCAATAAACCCGACATAGCTGTAGAAGATAAAGAAACTAATGCTTGGACACTATTTGAAGGCACAGTTTGTCAAGTTGGTAAGATTGCGGAGAGAACTGTTGAAAAACAAGAAAAATACACGGAACTACTTGCAGGCATCAAAAAAGAGTGTAAAAGCTCAAGTGTAAATCAGATTAACATAGTGTTTGACTTTCTCGCAGGACATCACGAACAGCTAAGAAAAGACCTAGGAACAATTACAAATACAGACAGGGAAGTGAACTTTCTTATAGAACGATGTCAGAAATGGATTTTAAGCCAGAACGTTAATATAGTCAAGAAGTTCTATGAATATGCATAAGCTGAAGAAAGGATTGAAAAAAATTATGAACTTAACCAGCCTAGACTTAGTCCGCTGGTCAATGTAAACATGATATATACAGACAAATAAAACTTGCCATAATAATAATAATAATAATAATAATAATAATAATAATAATAATAATAATAATAATAATAATAATAATAATAATAATAATAATAGCAACAACAACAACAATAATAATAATAATAATAATAATAGCAACAACAACAACAATAATAATCAAATAATTCCTTGTTGGTTGTTGTTACATTCATGATAATTTGTCTTATCAACCATAGATTTAATGTTCCGAGCTTTCGGCCTACTCGGCCATCCTCAGGGGAAATGAAAAACGTTTTTCATTTCCCTGAGGATGGTCGAGTAGGCCGAAAGCTCGGAACATTAAATCTATGGTTGATAAGACAAATTATCATGAACAATAATAATAATGATGATGATGATGATAATAATAATAATAATAATAATAATAATAATAATAATAATGAATAAATAGAATAAATAAATAAATAAATGAATATCAACCATCAGACGTCCAACTAGAATACAAAAGGAGATTAAGACTGATTCTTAAGTCAAAGTTATCAGGAAGAAACAAGATTTCCGCCATTAACGCCTATGCTGTTCCAGAAATAAGATACACTGCTGGAATAGTAAATTGGGCAAACGAATAACTCCACTCTCTAGACAGAAAGACGCGCAAAATAGTAACCATGCATCGAGGGCTAGATCCACGTGCGGATATAGATCGTATCTACCTTCCAAGATCTATGGGTGGAAGAGGATATTTAAAAGACCGTAGAGGACACTATAAGAGAAGAAGAACTTTCCCTGAAAGGGTATGTCAGCAAACATGAAATTCTATGGAACATTGTAAAGGATACCGTGAAAGAATCAGAAGAGACCAAGAAAGAATACCAACAGCGCAGGCAGAACGAAAGACTTGAGAGATACACAGGCAAGCCTTTACACGGAAACTACATCAAGACGTGAGAGGACAAGATGGATAAGGAGAGCACTTGGCTCTGGCTAAAGAAAGGATACATTAAAATGGAGACAGAAGGACTACTCACTGCTGCACAGGACCAAGAATTACCTACCAACTACTTCAGAAGCAAGTACAACAGTAGTGATTCATCGCTGTGCAGGTTATGTAATGAAAAGACGGAAACTGTGGACCACCTTGTAGCTGGATGCAAAGTACTGGCAGGGAGAGAGTATAAAGACAGACATGACAAAGTGGCAAGAACAAAACATTGGCAGCTATGTATGGAACACCAAATGCAGTGCACTGCAGATAATTGGTGGGATCACGAACCAGAGAAAGTAGTGGAAAACGAAAAGGTCAAGATCCTATGGGATTTTAATGTTTACACGCATAAGAAGATTGAAGCGAGAAGACCGGAAATCATAGTAGTAGATAAGAGCAAGAAGAAGGCGAAACTGATTGACATCTCAGTGCCTATGGACCATAGAATTGATCAAAAGGAAATGGAAAAGATTGACAAGTACCAAGACCTGAGAATAGAAATAGAAGATTGTGGAGTATGAAGACCATTTCCGATAGTCATTAGATCGCTCGGAACAATATCAAAACAACTTAAGGATCATGTTCAGAGACTAGAACTTGATAGTATAAGCTTGTTAGACCTACAGAAATCTGTACTTTAAGGCACGGCACACATCTTAAGAAGAGTACTTCAGCTCTCAGGAGCCGGGTAGAATCTCGAGCTGAAGGTTATTGTATACCAGCAAAAGAGTTGTTATATTCTTATTTTGCTGTGAAATAAAGGAATAATAATAAAGACTTTATTTAAAAAGGATGGACACTTAATAATGTAAAAACATTAACAACCACTAACAAACTTGTGGTCCTCTTATATTTAGAGTTAGCCTCATTTCCGTGTTTAAATATACCGGCATGGACCAACAGTAAAGTGAAGAAATAACAATTTCGACGATTCAAATGCATCCAATAGAATGCATCCAATAGAATGCATTAAATAATCTTAGTCAAATACGATGCACTTCGCGCAGAAAACAAATGCAATACTATCCAATGCGCCATTTTCTCTGACAAGCAAAATGGTGGTTTTGCAGTAAAAGTTGGAAAATCCAGTTCCATCGGTCTTGTTATTCCTTGTACATGTTTTACGACCATCAAGATATAATGATACATAGCCACTTAAGAGCGGATGTCCCTAAATGTCAACTACCGCGGGAAAATCGAAAAAATTCGAAAATTCCTAAAATATTCCAGAAGAAAGCCTTTGTGGTTCTTATTACCAGAAAAATACTTTTAGGATATTCCGCTTTTTAAATAGCGATTTTTTAAATGTTTTGTAATTCACGCCTAAAACGGCGATTTTGAGAGGCGAATAAGGCCGAGTTTTAACGATGTACCTTGTCCCAAATTTCTTCAAAATTTTTAACATTTTTTTTCTACAGGTGATATGAAGTTCGCCTAACCTTCTTCGCTTGATTATTTAAAATTGGCATGCAACGAAATTTTTTTTTTGATTTTTGAAGAAGGGCCTAATTTATTCAGTTTTGACAAAGTCAAATATTGACCATTTTCGAAAGCATTAAAAGTCAACTGGTACATCGATTAGCCTCATGATATTATATGCTGTGGATAAACAATCGTTTCAAGAGTTTATTACCGAAATCCAAATCTCGGGCACTTTAAATGGGAACTTTTGAGAGCTTTTTATGTACATAGTACTTTCACAACAATAGTGACCTTTTGACCTGTCAAGCGATACCATGAAATTACATTACTTCAGAAAAAAAAATTATGTACACACTTAAGATACCTGATAAGATAAACTGAAACAAATTATATAGAAAAGAATCCCTTTTGGAATAAAAAGGAAGAAAGAAAACGAAAGCTTTGTGGTAGAGAAACATACGGTTACATTTTTACGGCTTACAAGATCGGCTGATAATAACATAAAGTATGCATATCATTATATAAGGCCGAAACCGCGACAAGCGCTTCTTGAAAAAATAATGTTGAAGTGGTAAAAAAATGCCAGCTTGCATACTTTAAAAAACCTCACACAGCAGGCCAAGCAATCTTGGTTCTGAATAGTCCTGTGCATTTTTCTTTATTCTTTCTTTTTCCTTTTTTCTTTTCTTTTCTTTTTTCTTTTTTTCTTTTTTGTGCTGTACCGCCGACTGCCACTCAAGTACACAATTAGTCAATCGTACTCGTGTAATTATTGACGCAACAACACAGGAATTCTAATTCTAAGCAGCTATACAGTCCAAAGTTCCTTGCCATGGCCGTCGTTTGTGGATATTCTAAGTATGTAGGAGGGATTTGTGGCGCTAGTTCAGTTAATCCAGCAAACACAGAGTGTGTTCTCATTAATAAATGTAATCGAAACACTAAGAATCACCTGCGATTGTGTAACGTGTATGACGCGAACCTGGAAACAGAGTCAAATCTCCTTCTTGCACGAGCTGGTAAGTAAAATCATTTCTTTGTTAAAGCTGCAAGGCCACTAGTGTTTTATTATTGATCTTCAAATCATTCTCTTTCTTCAAGGGCTTTTTAAAGGTAATGATCAGCTGTATGGTGAGATAACCATATGTCCAAGACATCGAGAACAGTGTGGTGTTAGGTGGCGTTCCAGCAAGAAGACTTGCTCGTGTCCACCTGAATGGGCTTGCCATAGCTCTAAACGACCTAGTGGAGATCGTGGGGTGACATTGTTACACTCCATACAAATATTCAGTGAAACCAACATTGTTGTTCCTGTTGGCTCTCGTAAGTAGAACGAAAAGGTGTATCAGGAAATTGAATGAATTGGAAATAGAATAACATGAAATAGCATTATAGGGATAAAATAAATTTTCATTTCAGTCACCAAGTTAAAGTTTGTTTGTGGCTTGATTTAGTTTTGTTTATACGCTGTTTATTTACTGATTCAGCAATATGCAGAAGGTGCAGATCGAAGCTTTCGGAGTTGGAAGTGCAAGAATCTTGCAAACCTCATGATGAGCCTAGCTTTGACCTCGAATGTCAACAGGAGACACCTGATAAAGAACACCTGAAAGATTTACCCAGCAAGAAAGAACCAGAGTCACAGGTATATAAAATAAAGAACCGCGTTGTTGTTGTTTTATAAAAGTACACATTACTTCTCTACTGTTTTGCGAATCCCCAACAGGAGGTAGGTGATAGGACAAAAAAAAAAAAAAAAAAAAAAAAAAAAAAAAAAGGGAAGAAGAAAGCGGAATGCGCTCTGTCGGCAAGTGATCCAAGGCGAACCCTTGGGAAAACTCTTCGTACTGTACTGCCAAACCCCCCCCCACAAAAAAAAAAAAAAAAAAAGGAAAAAAGGCTTCGCGAAAAAAAAAGGCGGATGGAAAATAAAATGATGCCTAACCGAGTCAAGAAAAACTTTTCTAAACTTTCCCGCTGCGTTTGCCCAACGCTCATAACTGCAAAATCTGGGCGCACGTTTTCTATATCTTCAGAATCGACGAAAGGTCTTGCTTTGCGGGAAGTTGAAACTTATTCACTGAAGATCTTTTAGCAACGCTATCATTGCTTACCACACTGCTATTCAATAATCTGACAAATTGAATTTAATTTCTAATATAGGAAGAAAAACAAAGTGGTAGCAGCTTCGAAGATGATCTATGTAGCGCAATGATGAATCTTTCCATAGAGGACGCTGAGTACGTGCCGCCTAGCGATCAAGATTCTTCTTCCACTGGTTCTTCATGCGAAATCTCCAGCCTCAGTACACTGTCTATTCGAAGATTAAAGCTAAATGAATTTCTTTCAGCATGCAGCGTGTCAACAGTTTCTGAGCCTAAGAAACGATGGGTAAATGCCAGTATCAAAACCAAGACCAATCGTATATCTAAAGCAAAGGACACAGTGGTAGCAGCTTTAAAGGTAATTGCAGCAGAGGACGCCGCTCCCCTTTGGAATGCGTTGAAGGCTTCCCAACAAGTAGAAAAAATCTCTCAATATACAAAACACAGACAGCAAGTACCTGAAAGCTCTGGCGGAGACCTACAATAATGCTGCAAGCTGGGACACTCGAAGGCAAGTGCTTTCGATAATGGCTGATCTAACAACATTTGAAGAGATTCAGTCTTACATACCAGGTCTAACTCAGTACAGGTTTAAGATTGCGCGTGTCCATAAGTTACAATATGGTCGTGGGGTACCTCTGCCTTTGCGTAAAAGTCCACGGATGCGTGTCGAGGAGAACCAGCTGGATCATTTCTTGTCATTCATTACCAGCCCGCACGTCGTGCAAGATCTTCCATTTGGACAGAAATACCTAAAATTATCATCTGGTGATATCCTTGAGACCCCAAATGTTATCCGAGCAATTATTCCTCAACGGATAGTACAACAGTACCAGCAGTTTTGCTCAGAGTCTGGATTTACTCCATTTGGAAATTCAACGATGCTTCGCATCCTGTCTTGCTGTAGCGCTACTGTCAGAAAATCTCTCCAGGGACTTGACTACATTGCGGCTGAAGGTGCAAAATCATTCGACGATCTTGCCAGCATATTGGATCGACTCGAAACTTCGGATGTTCCAATTGAAAATGGCGTCCTCATGATCAGAGATTATAAGAAAGCGCTAAAGGAAGGAAAACAATATTTGAAAACAGATTACAAGGTAATATCAAAAAACAAATTTAGTGCTCTTAATTATTTAGTAAGCTCATAAGGAGAGCTGTCTCACTAAATAAATGAAAAAGTCACTCCCTCTCCTCCAGATACTTATGCACATTTACATGGGACTAGATTTGCGCTACCTGCGAAAAATGTTATATTAGTTTATTCATACTCTGAACATTAATCATACTAACAGACACGTCGCTCTTTAGGTCCATGTTTCAGAATCTTCGAGCATCGGAGATCATTGTCCTGTCTACGCTTTGAAAGACAGTAAAGATGAAGCCTTTGCATTGCCTTGCCCACACAACCACGATATGTATTGTCAGGAATGTGAAGCATTAAAAAGACATTACAGTCCATAGAAAATGCTGTAAAGCTTGCTAGTTTTCCTGAAGATCAGCATGATGATTTAGTATATTCTTGTAGCCAGGCTATTCAAGCTATTGAAGCGTGGAAGTTTCATCAGCTGAGGTGCATTAGGCAAGACGTGGGTCGAACTAATGTCATTGAAAGCCTGGATGACCATACCATCTTGATTACACAGGACTGGGCTATGAAATTCTTGCCCCTTGCTTACAGAGAATCTCAGTCCGACTGGTTTGGAAAAAGAGGCATATCTTGGCACATCAGTGTGGTCGTTAGAAAGGTACAAGACACATTAGAACAACAGGCCTTTGTACACATTGCTCAAAACTGCTCCCAAGAAAGCTTTGACATTCTACGAATCATCCAGCATATCCTCTGCACACTGAAACAAGAACACCCCGAGTTAACGAAAGCCTTCCTGCGACAAGATAATGCTGGATGTTATCATAGCTGTATGATGGTAACAGGCTGCCTTGGAATGAAGTCTGAGACCGGTATTAGTGTAGAAAGGGTTGACTTCAGTGACCCACAAGGCAGGAAAGGTTCCTGCGATAGGAAAGCAGCAAGCATCAAAGCGCACGTAAGGAGATACGCCAATGAAGGCAATGATGTTAAAACAGCTCATCAGCTCAAGGACGCAATCCTTTCTAATGGTGGTATTAAAGGCGTACGTGTCGCTATCGTAGATTCAAATGTTACACAAGATGTCGAAAGTCTGTTTGAAAAGTGGGCCGGTATCAGTTTGCTTAATAATTTCCAGTACGCCAAAGGTGCAATAACTGCTTGGCGAGCCTACGGTATTGGTAAAGGAAAGGTGATAGAAGAAAAATACTTGAAAGGTAAATAATGTCACAATAAAAGAATTTTTATTTCATCAAGCGAACAAATACTTTTGCAGAACTAGATCCATAGTTCTGTCATATTTTATAATCATGTTGTATATAATTCATTTTATTTTCTCATCCCTTTTCTCACCCTGTTTTGCCGTTATATATTGCCTTTTAATGACAGCTAATGAAATATTCCAGCTGAAAGAAATTCTCGTGAATATAAAGCTACAGATATGCTTATTAAGTTAGTTAGTATTCATGGCATCATAATTGTTGTTTTCAGTACCAAGCCTAAAGACCTACGAGTTTGAGAGCCCTTTTTCTAACGGAGATTTTACAGTCGTAACGAAGGCTGACCAGAAAGAAAAGCAGAAGAATCCAATAAAAAAGGATGAAAAAGAAAGTCCCAATTCCAGCAGCGAGAGCCATGGTTCCCTTTTCTGCTGTCCCAATGAAGGGTGTACGAAAGTGTACCAGCGGTATACCAACTTGGAAAACCATATTTTTTACGGAAAATGTGATTTAACTCCAGAGAAGCTAACCCTTATGGATAAAGCCAAAGTGGCCTACAATACCAAGCTAACCGGAGCTGCAGGTGTCTACCCCAGTATTCAAGGCTCTACGTCAGTGACGGATTCCAGTGAATGTGACCCTCTTCCTGCTGGCTGGGCTTTGAAAGTAGGAAAAAAGTCTTCGCGTTTTAATGAAAAGCAAAAGGAGTACTTGGAAGGTAAATTCAGAATCGGCCAAGAAAGTGGACACAAGGTGGATCCTGAAATCGTTGCCAAAGATATGCGTTATGCCCGTGATTGCGAGGGGAACAGACTGTTTGAAATGAGTGAGTTTCTAACGGCAAAGCAAATCAAGTCCTTCTTTTCTCGACATTCCGGAAAGATCCGACGTGGAGGAGTTGAAGAGCCGAATGCTGTCATCGAAGCTGGCCTTGTGGCAGTTGAGGATCAGAAGGAATATGAGAAGACACGCCAATTAATTTTGAGGGAAGTGCAACTGGTGCATCCTATAGTTTATGACACGTATAATCTGTGCAGTCTGCACTACTCTGGGAAGCTCTCTAAGCTTACTGTACCTTTACTTCGTTCCATTTGTGAATATTTTGATGTCTGTGTTGACCATATCAAGGTACATCGCAAAGCTCTTTATGTTTCGCTGATAAAGGAACTAATTCAATCATGTCCCTGCGCAAACAAGGAAAGCGTCAGACAGGCGTGACATAAACACTCGTTATCACTACCGGGTAAACATTACTTCCAAGTATCAGTACGATTCCACCGTCTCCAATATTAAAGACAAAGACATTTTTAGTTCTCGTTGAGTAAGCTTTAAGTATTGTTTACCAAGTTTCCTTTATAACAAGTGGAATAATTAAGGTTTCCTTCCTTCCTTCCTTCCTTTCACCCACCCACCCACCCACCCATTCATCCATCTATCCTTCCTTTCTTCCTTCCTTTCTTTTTTTCCCCTTCTCTTTTTTGCTTTGTTTACAAACATATTTGGCCATTCCAACAATTCATATATTTTCACCAAGCGCTTGTTGCTGTTTCGGCCTTATATAATGATATGCATACTTTATGTTTATTATCAGCCGATCTTGTAAGCCGTAAAAATGTAACCGTATGTTTCTCTACCACAAAGCTTTCGTTTTCTTTCTTCCTTTTTATTCCAAAAGGGATTCTTTTCTATATAATTTGTTTCAGTTTATCTTATCAGGTATCTTAAGTGTGTACATAATTTTTTTTTCTGAAGTAATGTAATTTCATGGTATCGCTTGACAGGTCAAAAGGTCACTATTGTTGTGAAAGTACTATGTACATAAAAGCTCTCAAAAGTTCCCATTTAAAGTGCCCGAGATTTGGATTTCGGTAATAAACTCTTGAAACGATTGTTTATCCACAGCATATAATATCATGAGGCTAATCGATGTACCAGTTGACTTTTAATGCTTTCGAAAATGGTCAATATTTGACTTTGTCAAAACTGAATAAATTAGGCCCTTCTTCAAAAATCAAAAAAAAAATTTCGTTGCATGCCAATTTTAAATAATCAAGCGAAGAAGGTTAGGCGAGCTTCAAATCGCCTGTAGAAAACAAAATGTTAAAAATTTTGAAGAAATTTGGGACAAGGTACATCGGTAAAACTCGGCCTTATTCGCCTCTCAAAATCGCCGTTTTAGGCGTGAATTACAAAACATTTAAAAAATCGCTATTTAAAAAGCGGAATATCCTAAAAGTATTTTTCTGGTAATAAGAACCACAAAGGCTTTCTTCTGGAATATTTTAGGAATTTTCGAATTTTTTCGATTTTCCCGCGGTAGTTGACATTTAGGGACATCCGCTCTTAAAGCTTTCCGCGAAATTTTATAAATTTTGACAACGAATGGTAGATATGGTAAATTTCGGAAGTTGCGATGTCTAACATTTGGAAGAACGAAAAGTAATAAACGCACAGAATCTCTCTGTAAATTCAACCTATTTGGTGTGTAATGTAGGAAAGGACATTTTGGGAATTTGTAGATTGGTATAGAAAATTCACAGATATTTCGTAGAAGACGGATGTAAACAGGGCATTGACGTTGACTAGGATTCTTTAATATTCAAATAATTCAATACGAAATCGAGGCCAACACTGAGCGACAAAGAATATGGAGAAACTGGGCAATTTTAAGAAAAAGATTATAATAAACTTCAATTATCAGGAAAGTAAAGCACTTTGAGGACATGGTTTTCAGTTTGTAAACAGATTCTTAACGGTTATGAAGCTTTCATATATTGGTGGTAAAAAAATTTGGAAGCAGTTGTGAATTGTGTGCAATTAATTGATTTCTTTTCAGGAGCTTAGTTATATTGGACACTTAGTGTCCTGTTGTACTTTCCCTCGACTAGTTGTTTCTTTGTTGTTTTTATTTTGTTTTTTTTTTTGTTTTGTTTTTGTTTTGTTTTTGTTTTTTTGTTTTTTGTTTGTTTTGTCCATAAATAGTAATTGTAAAGATAATAAAACAATAGAATAAATTAAATTTCCTGCAGTTGTCCTTGGTATGAACTCTTATTTACCACGATTTTCGTAATCTAACCGTCAAAATGTTGTGGACTGACGAGGCGTAGCCGAGGGGTCAGCGACTTTGCTGTTTTTAGCTTATTCGTTTACTGCAAACCATCCTGATTTGATCTTTTTCGATGTTCTTATATATTTTTTCTATGAAAGATACATGTTAGCTTAATTTTAATTTTGTCTGATTTTGAAGACATTTTTCTCGTCGGAAACTAAACGTTTCCCCCTCGCATTAAAGCCACTACAACCCTGACCAATCAGGAATCTCATGCTAAAAATAGCTCATCAGGCTTGCGAGCAGAGTAAAAAAATAAATTTTCAAAAAATTCATTTTCTCTTGAATGACGCAAATTAGTGAGAACAAACAACTTGCAAGTGTAACTAGAATAACCTATTGGACACTGTAGAAATCGAGTTTTGTCAACTGGATATTTCTGATCGAAAACCAGCCGGTAACTTTGAGTTAAACATGAAGGAAAGTTGGGCTAAATGACGAGTGATCTGGTAGATTATACTTTAGGAGTTTTGAGATTCGGTTGTAAACAAGCGTTACGCGGTTGTGAATTCTAATTCTAGATATCTCATGAAAAGGACTTAATTTTTTATATATTAAAGGTTAACTTATTGCTTCGAGCGAAGCGAGGAGCAACACTAAATTCGACGGGCATCCTGTTTATACACGAACGAAAGGTACTGGACACGTTAGGTGGAAACAATTTGGTATACGTCTTGTTACTGTTCAGCGTGGTAATATGGACTGTCAAATACAATAAAAGATATTACAGATGATCGAAAGATTGTTGTATTTAACTAATGAACACGTACTGAATATTAATGTGTACAAGTAAAAAGCGATCCAACGGCTCTACAGGTCTATTTTTTGCGATGATTTTGCGATAACAATATATTTAACCCATGAGAACTGATAGAAAAATTAATAGTCGTGGGCTGTATAACAACATAATTTACTGTTTTCTCTCAAAAGGGGGAGATAAATCAATTGAAATTATAAACTTAATTTGTTTTATTCCTATCATAATTTCACTTATTGTTATATAAACATTTTACTATTGAAGATATGACATAAACTTATATTCTTGCTGTTTATTACTTGTTTCCATGGAAACAAGTTAAAAGAATTTCCCTTTCCAATACCATCTTACTATATTGACTTTCCCATAAAATATGAAGGAATAGGACAAATCAACCCGCAGCACTTCACTTTCAATCTGAAATGACTGTTTTATGTTTTTTCTTCTGTTAAGAGACTAGATCGATTTGTAGAGAAATAATGCTTCGAATGAATTTATTTCAATAATGTTTTTAGTCACGCAGTTCGTCAAATATAGTACTTATGCATGTTAAATGTGCCAAAATAAAGGTCAATGTTAAGCTCATTGATGGAGTTGCCAGAAGTATGCTTGGCCTGTAAATGGAGGTCATTCACAAATATGATGAATAACAAAGATCCCAAGATACTGCCTTGAGGCACTTCAAAGAATACAGAGTCTTAAATGACCATCGACTTTAATGATTGGTTTACTTGCCATCTTGTCTAAACTTCTTGCTTGCAAAGGTTTTTAGGGTTTAATAAAATTCGAAATATCCGCGCTATAAATCGAATCACCCAACAAAAGACTTAATCAATCAAATGACCTGTCATATAATGACATCGCTGCGTCGCCATGATAACGGAACAAAAACTCACCGTTCTTTACAGCCCTCTTACTGTCCTTTTTCTGCATGATGGAAACCGTCAAAAAAAAAAAAAAAAAACTCAAAAAACCTCGAAAATCCGGATCGCGCCATGCATACGTACACTACTACTCTGAAATGACTTAGGACATAAAATTTCAGCTTGCGATGATGGCGATGGGTCACTAGGAAGTGGACAGTTCGGTTACTATTTTGGAAATAAAGGGGGAAAAGCTTAAGAAAGAAGGTCAAGTTAGAAGAGTTAAACGATATCGTTTATTCAGGGAAACCGTCAAATGATCTTTTGACTAACACTGCAAAGTTGCTTAACTCCAAAACCTGCACATATACAATAGGCAACCCATGAATATAACGTCTATGAACGTCATGTCTTCTATTAAGGAGAAAGCGAGCAGTGTCTTTTTGTGATTGTAAGTTAAATCCCTTTTCCGTGAAATAAAACTGATTAGTGTTTGGTGGCAAATGCTTACCCTCCCTTGTCTCTCTCGCTATACTAAAGCGGAAGTGTTCCTTTTTTTCTTTTCTTTTCTTTTCGTTTCTTTTCTTTTCTTTTCTTTTCTTTTCTTTTCTTTTCTTTTCTTTTCTTTTCTTTTCTTTTCTTTTCTTTTCTTTTCTTTTCTTTTCTTTTCTTTTCTTTTCTTTTCTTTTCTTTTCTTTTCTTTTCTTTTCTTTTCTTTTCTTTCTTTTCTTTTCTTTTCTTTTCTTTTCTTTTCGTTTCTTTTCTTTTCTTTTCTTTTCGTTTCTTTTCTTTTCTTTTCTTTTCTTTTCTTTTCTTTTCTTTTCTTTTCTTTTCTTTTCTTTTCTTTTCTTTTCTTTTCTTTTCTTTTCTTTTCTTTTCTTCTTTATGTCAGTCGCTTTGGTTTTCTTTCACTGGAAACTTAAGTTGATGGTTTTAGCGTAGTTCTAGAGTGAGTCATTCATGAATACAAGTTGTAAATGGGCTTTTATTACTGACATGTATAAAATGACATATGCCTGTCATGTAGAATGCAATAACAAAAGAAACCAAACCTAAGTCTTTAGAGTTAATTACCACAATTGTCACAGTTATTCAAAGAAACAAGACTATTACCTTTGCCTGGCGGAACAATGACAAGTGCATCCTTCTGAAGTCCTGGCGCATTGACAGAAGGCGTTGTTCCTTCACACTATAACGTTCAAAGCAAACAGAAACATTACGATAATACTAAATGAGGAGATGTGAGACAATTTGGATGTATTTTAAACTCTTCTTTGAAGCTGATTTGAAAATCCATAAACCTTTAGGTGGTAAGAATATTTTGATTAAGTTGATTCACTAACTGATTACAGTTTAAGCAACAAAATAAAGAATTACAAATTTAAGCAATAGGTCTGTAGACTGAGCCAGTCAGCCAGCCAGGTCGATCGGTCGACCGATCGGTCAGTCAGTTGGTCACCCGGTCAGCCAATCGGTGGGTCAGTAGGTGGGTATTTGGTGTCATTGGGTAAGTGGGACTATTAGTCATTGGGTCAGTGGGTCAGTGTGGTAGTCAGCCAGTCTGTTAGTCAGCCAGGTATATGATCTGATCTTGACTTTTAATTATATATATTGATCCTAATTGACGTATTTCTAATAGTTAGCCATGATTAGTTAGCCTAGAAGTAAAAGTAGTTTTTTTTATAGTTCTCACGCCTAGTAAAACAACTTACCAGAGAGAACGTAGCTAGTACGATAAGGCCGATCACAAATATGACATTCATGCTTGACAATTCTTTTGAGCTTTGCTTTTAAGTGAGGGACTGTAATAATAAACAGCAGATATCTGTAATTATTATATGGCAAGGTTCACGCGTTAACTTAAATGAAATGGTTCACTGAGTGTGCTTATGATCTTTTCAGTAAAAGATTCCAATCTTCTTTCTGGATGAAAATCACCGAAAAACCCAAATGAATTATTAAAATTAGGAATCTGAAAGTTATATACCATTTAATTTAAAAATTCATAAGCGACAACATTTCGATCAAGGCTCTACACAGTACTATTACTATTTTGTACAAACTAAAAGGTGGCTTGAATTCACTAAATGGAAATAAAATGGTTTTATAAGAATAATTTTACAGTTTCTTCAGGAATATGTGTTATGTTAGTAAACTTACAACGTCAGTCTGAACTTATATCTGAATCGATCGGTTCTTTATTTCATAAGCTCATTAACCTAAACAGTTTTCTAGGCGCAATATTTCATCGTCAATAGACAACTTGCACTAACAGGTCACGTGACCCTATCCCCCTTAAAACAAACCAATGAGTCAAAATGAGGTCGAGAAATAAAAAGAGCATTTCAAATTTAGTAAGAGGGCAACATGGGGCATTTGAAAGGTTTAAAAAAACTTTAGTAATTAAGTAAGTAAGTAAGTAAGTAAGTAAGTAAGTAAGTAAGTAAGTAAGTAAGTAAGTAAGTAAGTAAGTAAGTAAGTAAGTAAGTAAGTAAGTAAGTAAGTAAGTAAGTAAGTAAGTAAGTAAGTAAGTAAGTAAGTAAGTAAGTAAATAAAAATAAATAAAAGGGGCAATGTCCACAAGAATCGAACAAATTCAAGAATTCGTGGCAAGGGTCAAAAAATCAAATTCACTTTCCTTTTGAAGTTAGATTGACCACTCGGAAACTAATTTTAATGTTTTTGGTCTTTGCTTAACACACGGTAGCAATAATTCACGCAAAACAAAAGAAATGCGCTTGATTCATTCGCTTGGCACAGTTAATCCGCACGGGATGAACGAACGCTTCACCTTTAATTAGCCACTTCTCACCTACCATTATTACTTACGATCGTTTTGTTCACTTTTGTTTTACGACTTGCTATTTTCTCATTGGTTTGATTTCTACCTACACCACTATATAAACCTCTCCATCATTCTCTTTCTCTCATTGACTCCGATGAAGGACTAACGTCCGAAACGTCAGTCTACTATCTTTCGCACCTACGGTGATAAAATTATCTACTACGACACATATGATTCAACTAAAAAACACCGACGCAGTCCAAACTAGTTCCAAAACTAGTCGTCATCTACATAATTAGATATGATCCCTGGGTAGTTGGTTTTCGAAAATATTATTTTAATCTCGATAAAACGGCCACAGAAGAGGTTCCACCGAATCCCAAGCAAGGAGCGAAAATGGACATAATTTTAAAAGAGTAAATTATTGCTCGTGCCATATTTTGAAAGTTCAGTGTGGTCTGATAAATTTAAGCTCCATTAGAAAGGTTTTAGGATTGTCGGTTATATGAGTGATCTTTGCTGATGGCTTGACCCAGGCTCCACTTTACGTTTAGAAGTTTGATACTGTAAAATTCACTCTAAAAGTTACGATAGAAACGTTCTTTAAATAGATTTATAATCTTATCTTAGTCAAATAATACATTTGTTCGATTCTTGTGGATATTGCTTCTTAAAGGTTATATAAAGGTTTTTTTCCGTTGCTCCACTCATTTGAGTTATTAAGAAATAAGAATTACTGGAAACTGTTGGATTGTTTATAACCGATTTGCTGACTGACTGATACTGGTAGATGGTATTTTTATACGATTCAGCTTTCCAAATGTACATATCGTTTATTTCATTTAACAGTTGTCTTTCTTCGTTTAGTTTTCGCGTTTATTTGGTGTTTTGATGTGAAAAATAAACATTTAAATTAAATATTTAATGCAAAATTTAACTTGGGATCGCTGATTTTTCATGCGATTCAGCTCCAAAAACAGGCGATTCCGCGTGAAATACCCGCTTGTATACGTCATATCTAGCCAGTTAATCAGCGCGCGCATTGACGATGACCTATTGGATGCTATAGGAAAATTCATTGGCTGACGAGGGAATTCCAAGTTGAATTCACGAGAAAAGGCGATATCGCCTTTTCTCGTGAATTCAACTGGAATTCCCGAGTCAAGCCAATGAATTTTCCTTGAATCCCATGAATATAATAATATAATATAATGAATATAAAGAAGAAAAAAGAAAAAAATCGTGCGAGTTCAAGAAAACCTTGGCCCACGAAGGAAACCACTATGATGCCATCCTCCCAACCAATAGGAATTCCGCTCAAAGGTGAGCGTTTGATCTTTTGGTTTGAACCTCGTGGCGAGCTGAATAATATTTGCTACTGTGGGAAAAACTAACTGTTTATTCTCAAAAATCGCCTTCGCTGAAATACTTTGTTTAATCTGTTACAACAATAATGACTTTTTCTCGTCTTGATCGAAATCTAAGGCAGTTCAGCAGTCTAAATGTGCGGAAATGTCATGCAAAACAAAGAAGCTAACTGGTGAGTACACAAAACTTTTAAGACTTTTCTCTGAATTACACAATCAATTACTAAATAGACTAAATAGACTAAATGAAATCAAAATAAGCAAGTTCCTTTTTCTTCTTCTTTTTCTTTTTTTACTGTTGTGTAGCTCAGTTAGTGTTGGATGAAGAAAGAGCTAGCGATGAACACCAGCCTGTAGATTGATGGAAATATTCACCGGTGAGTTGTTAAATGTGACTCCGGTAAACAGTCCACTTAACGGCCCCACTCAACCCAAGACCATTATAAGGGGCTTCGGCAGCTTTACTTGTTTGGTTCGCCTGATGACCTTCTACATTGGCAGATATTTCATTCAAAGTATTTCTTGCTGGTGATCTTGAACTTTCAACTACTGACGTACTGACCGTACTACTACTTTGACTGCAAGGAGAAAATCCAGCCAGCTTGTGGGACATTTTGCGTTGTTTTTCCAGTGGGTTATGGCTGTAACTCGATATCGATTCTGGATTAGCATGGCCAGTCAATTCTGAAATTTCAAGCGGGTCGAAATCTTCTCGCAAGGCTTGGATTGCTGTTTTACGGCCACACGAATTCGTACATTTGCCTTCTAGGGAAGCTATGTCGGCAATCTTCTTCATCATCTTAGACAAGGTGTTTATTCCAACCGGTGACATTTTATACCACACTTCAGATGTTGGCTTGTCAATTGGACTTAAGAACAGATTTTTTGGGACTTGTTCACCTTTTGGTCGATGCTCCAAGTACTCAACGAAAGCACGGTATGGATCGCGTTCGTCGCCATTAGTCCTCCATATTTTATTGTTGTACTTTCTTGTTCTTTTCCTGCTGTTCTCGTCTCCTTGGTGGTTCTTGGTTTGGCGCTCTTTGTACTCTATGAAGTACTCTGTGATGATAAAATCATCAATCGTACAGTCGTACTGCTCTTGGAAAGCCCTCATTCCCAGATGAGTGACATTATTCCACCAAACAAGATGGAGGAGAGATCTTGAAGTGTGCAAGCCTAGAGCACCTGAAGACCACATTTTCTCGACTTCATTGTCTTCTAACGACCTGGCAGCATTTGGCTTTGTCCCTAAGCCTTTCTTCTTGAGATCTTTTTTCTTCATTGACAGCATTGTTGCGACCTCTTCAAACTCTACATCTGCTTCTTTATCGATGTCGAAGTTGTCGGGGGAAGGAGGACATGGCCGCTCAAGGAAAAACCTTCGCAGACCGTTGCGATACGTCTGAAGAGAACCTGGCTCATAATCTTTGCCCTTGTTATCTTTGGTTGTCTGGCGTATTTCTAGAAAGAAATGCTTCAAAAGGTAAGGTGCTTCTTTCTTTGATATCTGGTTTAAGTCGACTTCTTTCTCATATTTGTCTCTGTACCATGACTGAAAACGGCGTACCGAGTTGTAGTTGTGCTTTTCTTCGTGTTTGCCGCGACCAAATTCTCTTTTAACTCCAGGATTTCTTCATCTGTGTACTCGACAATAGTAGAATTTTCATCGGTTGACTTGGGGCCGACAGACTTTTCGGTACTTTTCTCGGTATCCCTGACAATTTTTTCGCTTATTGTCTTTTCTTTCCAGGATGAAGTTGATGCTGCCTCCATATTGGCAACTTTTCTCTTTATTTCTGTTGTTGCAAGCGTTGATGGTTTTCTCAACTTTTGTATCTCAGCGTCTAGCTGAATACTAAAATTTGGGAACTCAATTTTTGCAACTTTCAAACTAAAATACAAAAATACAATACAAAACAAAGATAGTGTGACAGGCGAAAATCTTTGTATTTTGAGGTGAATGCGAGAAGAACAACAACTCGCGGGATCCCTATATATCGTGGTATTCAGCTTTTCAAACCATGGTATTCCACGCTAAATACCCACTCTCGGTAGCCAATCAGCGCGCGAGATTGAATAGTGTCATGGGATTCTACAGGGTATCATATGGTATAGTAGGGCATGCTCAAGCAGAATGGAACCAAGATACATCTGCACGGGCTCATCCATGTAGTGCTAGCATGGAGTGTATACCACCAAACTCCTTGCTCGACGAAACAATATTGAATTCTGATCCTTTTACCAAATTCAGTGCAAAAGTGATATGCTCTTTTCTCAAGCAATTTCATTAAAATACATACCAAAATGCTCGGAAATAACTGAAGTTTATCTTGCTGGGTGGGCAACTTTCCGTCATTGCATGGACAAAGATATCATTCCATGAAATGACAAAAGTGGCATTTCTTTTATTTCAAGGCGATTTTGACATAGTGCAAAGACCAAAGGGCATTGTGGGTGTGAAATAAAAGTAAGTAACATATGCGGTTAGTATATTGTTGCAGATGGAATACACTAAAAATAGAATAAATAATTATTAATAATCCTACTTTAGACAACGTCACTATGACCCACAATGCACTTCGGTCTTGGAATGCACTATTCAGTATGCACTATTCAGTATCCATTTTTTTATGAAATAGCTGTATATATACTTTTGAAGTGATGAATGCTGTTATCATAATACGATATTTCAGAGATGATTTATTTAAAGAAATACTACGATTTTAAAAACGTATCCTCGGTAAGAAGCAAATCGAATTTGCTGTGTATCCAATACAGAAATCATAACTGTGGCGTCATGTCAGATTACTTCTCCATTCTACAGTTCCGTTCAGTGACCACCAATATAATAGTTCCAAGCCGAGGTTGAAGAGTTGCCACACATGATAAAAAGTATAGAATACTATTTAAGACTCCAAGTGCTGCACTAGGGAAACTTCAATGAACCGATATTTTGCTGACCAATAATAATTAAAAAAAATAAATAAATAAAATAAATTATGATTTATATAGCGCTAATATGGTTCAACGGCGCTTTACGAAAAAGATCTGATAAAACATACAAAAATATAACTATATAGGTATTTAGTGTGGTTTAGTGGTGCACATTAAAATCTTTAAACAATAATTAGAAACAACTTTACAAATACATACATATTTGATAGACATTCTTTTAAACATAAAATTATGAATCAATGATTGAAATAACTTTCAGCATTAATTGAATCTTATACATAATAATAATCATTATTAAAGTTTGTTGAAAAGTAAAACATAGATATCTGCATAAAATTACTTTAAAAAATGCTTGTTGAAAAAGTCAAATTTCAACCCTTTGCTTGAACTGTGATATTGAAACAGAGGATCTTATGTCCTCTGTGGTAGATTGTTCTATAGCTCAGGGGCCGCATTAGAGAAGTCTCTTCTACCATATACTGTTTCAGGTTGTAAGATTGCCTTACTCAAAGATTCTGAGAGATTGATCGCAAGGAATGTGATGAAACATAAGGAACCAACAAGTCACGTAAGTAGGAAGGAGTCTGATTATGTAAGACCTTGAAAGCGAGTAGTAGAATCTTAAAGCTCAACAATCAGCTCAATGAACATGAATACTCTAAAAACTGAGCAAACTCGATTGAAGATCTCATTTGATCTATAACATTTTTTGGACAAAAAATGGTTAGCTTTACTATATCAGAAAAATAAAATAAAAGATAAGATATTATCTTTTAAATTACATTGAAAAGAGCTTTTCCGTTGCGAATACTAGTTTTCAAAACAAAATCAATGCCGATCTGACAGCAAATACTTTTTTGCATGCAATGAAATCTCGTATATGTTTCGACTATGAACACACTATCTCTTAAAGAAGCAAAATATTTGCTTACCTTCGAGTTCTTGCTCTTTCCTCTTCTGGAAGCCAACTGAAGTTCAACCCTCTTTTCCCTGCTAAATATCAAATCCCTCCCCTTAATATATGTAAAATAAAGCATCACGGATAACAATTCAAAGCGTGTCAGCCATGAAATAACTCAGTAATGATAAAAGGGTAAAAAAGACACAAATGGTCTCTTGTGTATTTGTTTTTTGCGTGAAGTGAATATTCTGTTTGGGTGGCACCAGATTAATCACTAAATAACTAGTATTTGTCAGTATCAACGTTGTTTTTTTTCATGGTTTTACTGCATGCGCTCTATCGATGGCGTTTATTTGCTAATTGCTAAAGGGTCAACCATGAAATAATTTATGCAACTTAAACTTAGAAGAGCGATAAAGCCACATTTACATTCTTTCTGAAGTAATTTGTCCCTTAACACTTTAATCAACTGATTATTATATTTTATGTAGACGTCGTCATTGCCTCCCACAATATTTATATTTATATATATTTATATTTATTCTTTATAACAGCGACGGTGGAAGTTAATATCCCATCTGTACTTGCCTTTGATTTCGAAAGAAAAAAAAAAAACGAATTTATTGTGAATTGTATTGTTACTGAACTGCCCTAGGTTCTAAAGGCTCTCTCGCTCCACTTTCGATCATATGCTTCATTAATATCATTTCAACTTTACTTTTGCCGTTCGAAAAACTGACTAGTAGTAAACAGCATTCAACAATTCGAATTGTAGTGATATGAATATGGAAATTAAATGCGCAATATTGTCCATCGTTTTCCAGGATATCGATGCTGTTTTTTCTCCCCAATAGTCTTTCTGTGTATTTTTTTTACTTGTCAGCTGTATTGCTTGAGTATTAATTCAATATTAGTTGAAATATAATAGAGTAGGAATAAATGGCGAGGCATGAAGGAATGTTTGATTGCAAGATATCACACCCTGAGCTCTCTAATCATGATGCGTAAGAGGAATTCTATCACCATTCGAAGCCAACCGATACATTTTTGCACGACATGCTGCTATAATGACCGTGGGAATAGAGGAATGCTCTATTCAAAAACCCTATATGGGGATGTAGAATCTGTTCCACCAGAATAGAGTTCAATATTAAAGATGCGGAGGTCTTTCAATATATCACGATTCACTGACGATTCACTGCTATCAACTTCGTGAAATAAACAAACAAACAAACAAACAAACAAACAAACAAACAAACAAACAAACAAACAAACAACAAACAAACAAACAAACAACAAACAAACAAACAAAACAAACAAACAACAAACAAACAAACAAACAAACAAACAAACAAACAAACAAACAAACAAACAAACAAACAAACAAACAAACAAACAAACAAACAAACAAACAAACAAACAAACAACAAACAACAAACAAACAAACAAACAAACAAACAAACAAACAAACAAACAAACAAACAAACAAACAAACAAACAACAACAAACAAACAAACAAACAAACAACAAACAAACAAACAAACAAACAAACAAACAAACAAACAAACAAACAAACAAACAAACAAACAAACAAACAAACAAACAAACAAACAAACAAACAAACAAACAAACAAACAAACAAACAAACAAACAAACAAACAAACAAAACAAACAAACAAACAAACAAACAAACAAACAAACAAACAAACAAACAAACAAACAAACAACAAACAAACAACAACAAACAAACAAACAAACAAACAAACAAACAAACAAACTGAAAATCAAAAAAGAATAAACACCTGGCAGGTCTTCATTAAAAAATCCCTTCTTGGACACAATGCACTTTTCTGAGCTATTAAACCAAACCAGGGATTAAATTCAAAGAAGTTAAGTTTACAATATGAACGGCCGGGTTTATTGCCATATAGAATGACATATTAACCAAATGTTATCTTAAATTACTCTGCTTTTGAAATCTATTCTCCAGAAATCAGTATGTTCATTAGAAATTAATATTACAAATTCATTTGTATACAGTACGCAGCCAGAGTGGAAGTATAGGATTGGTATCACTGCGTAGATGGGGGGGGGGGGGGGGGGGGGGGGGGGGGCTGGTGCATTTTCATTTCGCATGGCATATTTTCTTGTGGCCCTGTTCTTTCAAATGCATAAAGTAACGTGGCCCCAGCAAGAATGATAACATAAAATAACATGACCCACCCCCGACTAAGACCCAACCTGGGCCTAAGAGTCTTGAAACACGTCGATTTCCTTCGCTAACTTGCATCTTCACCCCTGACGATAGATAGGGCGCTAAGTCTAACATACATACACTTTCGGTTCTACCTACACATGAGCTCATCATACAAACTTACAAGCAAATTATTTTTCGATACATCATATCAACACCGCCCCTCCACTCGTGCCATGGCCATATTCAGCATAATTCCCCTATTCCCTGTGTTACCTTCAAATTAATCCTTACAAATTTCATATTTTCCTATATCTCTTCGAATCTACAATACTCGTACGAACCCGTTCCCCTCCATACCCTCATGCTCTATAAACACTCTTACGCACTCCTTAACATTTTACCCACCGAAAACCCTTTCCCCTCTCCCCTTGCTTGGGTCCGAATACCTGTGTTTTCCATAGTATTCTCGGATTCACTTCCAAGATCCTATTCTTTAAATTTGCTATGAAAATGTAAACTAAAAGAGATTTATACACCATATCAAACTTGAAATAGTTGACTAAAAACGCATGACCCCCCCCCCCCCCCCCCCCACAAATGTTTGCATAATTTCGTGCAGCCCCTTATTTTTGATGAACAAAAAGGTATGGCCCCCTCCCCATCTGCACCAGCCCACCCCCCCTCCCCCCTCTAGAAAATGACCGGTCCCTAAGAACTGTCTTTGTGTAATGTTCTGGTTGAGTGGTAGCAGCCCACTCAAACTGAACATTGCACAAAGGTACAAATATTCTATACGATCTTTATCTAAATTATCTTTTTTTTTTAAGTCAGTCGGTTCCTATATTGCCATCTAAGTAGATATTACACCTTTTGCTGTTCATTAACAGCAAAGAAATATTCATTGAAGCGAAGAAGCTTTGTCATTAGAGCGAACAGGCATACACTAAGGCGAACGGAGTCTCAAGAGTGAAATAAACTATGAAATTATTGAATAAACTGACCTCAACTGAATCTTGTGTGTTTGTCTTTGTGTAATGAGTGTTCTGATTCCAAGTTTTTATGAAGACTTTCCAGTTGCTCTAGTCGCTTTGATTATTTTTAGTTATGGCAAATTCACGAAGTTGATAGCAGTGAATCGTCAAGAAATGTGATATATCATAGATCTCCGTTTCTCTTATTGAAATCTATTCTGGTTGAATTGAACAGGCTCTACAGCGCCATAGGGCTTTTAAATAGAGCATTCTCTATTCCCACGAACATTATAGCAGCATGTCGTGCAAAAATGTATCGGTTGGCTTCGAATGGTAAATTCCTCTCACGCATCACGATTAGAGAGCTCAGGGTATGATATCTTACAATGTAAACATTCCTTCATGCTTTGCCATTTATTCCCACTTAATTTAGATTTGAACTAATATTGAATTAATACTCAAGCAATAAAGCTGACAATCAAAAAATAATACATAAATGTTTACGTAAACGTAAATGCTTGCAATCTGACTAGCTAGTGCATACAATATGACCTTTATAATTCCCCAAAAAATTATTAAATTTAATATATTGGGGTTAGTTTAATGGCATAAATAAGCAAGGTGCCGAAATGTTTATAAAGACTCTTTAGCAACTAGCAAATAAACGCCATTGATATCCTTCAAAGCAATAGACAATCTTGAGTATTTCCATATTCTCAAATGGCTACAGTTCGAATCGGTTTGCATTGTTATTTGTGATTCTTTATTTTACAGTTATACAATATGAGCAAAAAGCACTGGAGCGAGAGAGTCTCTAGAACCCAGGGTAGTTAAATAACAGTTCAATTCAAATTAAATTCGTTTTTAGTGGAGCTACCGCGCGGAGCACCATACTTAAGAAAAAATGGTAAACCATCGAGTTGATTTTTCATGGCTTGGCTGACGTCACTTCCGTCCGTACGCCCGTCCGTCCGTCCATCCGTCCGTCCATCCGTGTACACAACACAGGAATCCCGCTTGATACCAAAGCAAAACTATTCACAAACTCAAAGACTTTCTCTCGAAACTTTTAATATTTCTATAGATAAGCTTGATTTTAATTTAATGCTAGAGGAAATGTAACACGGAGAGCATATTACGACAACAAATATTCGTACTTTACTTAGCTTTGTAAATCTTTAACAATTCGGTTGTTTTTAACCAACTATCGTATTTCTTTCGTTCAAGAAAAATGCAGCTTTGTTCGCCTCCTATCGCGGGGTCCCATCGGCAAAACAAAGAAGACTTTCATTCAATAATCTTATATCTTTCTACAGATACTTTATTTAATTATTGAATGAAATATCAATTTTTACCGAATATTCAACTGCTTATTAAGCTGTTCGAGCAAGGATGGTTATAAAAATGAGCTTAAATTTGTGTAGTTGAGAGATGTTATTGTATAAAGACCTAATAGACTTTCACTTTAAAAAGCTAAAAAAATATTCAAAAACATTTACAAACGCCAATCTACTGACAAAGATATTCGTCATTGCATTGCCTTTTAGCAGCAGTAAGGCGGACTCGCGATCGATGCCGTATATTTGCGGGTTTAACCCGCGGAATTCCGAACGCGGGTACAGCAGATTTACGGGATTTCCCGCGGTGTGTCCTTACTGCTGCTGTGTTGGGAATCGCAAACGGAGGTTAAGATATTTGTTGGATATACGATGCATGAATGTAAAAAGTTCGCCAATGACTTCTGTGTGATTTGCCTAAGATTCAAAGTTAATATACCTAAGCCCAAGGGTTTCTGGTGTTGTGGTAAAAAAATGCAAATAGAAGACGACACGTCAGCACAGTGTTACGAGTGTGGTAAGAATATTCGTAATGCCGTACCAAATGCTACCAAAGAGCAATATTATGCCAACGGAGGTCGTGCGAAGACCCCATACAAGAGAATAAAATACTTTAGGGACTGGATGAGTCATATCCAAGGTTATCGACCGGTATATTTAAACAACGAAGTAAGGAAGAAAATCATAGACCATTTAGAAGAGCCAACCCCGCAAAGTCTACGGAAAACGCTGAAAAAATTAAAGCTAGGGAAATATTACAAAGCTATTCCCTATCTTTTGTCTGAAATTACCGGTAAGTCTATTCCCGAGGTTTCTGATATGAGCAGAGCCGAGTGGATGTTTTGTCGTCTGGATAAGGATATTCCTTATTACCCTGACGTAATCTACGAAATATTTCACGAAATCGACCCCAACCACCCACTGTTAGAATGGATTCCGAGAAGATGAAATGTGCAGTCGAAATTCCCCTACGTTCTTTTCAAAGCAAATGTCTACTGAGCGAGTTTTCTTTGTAGCTCCTCTTTTGCCTCCTGGTAGATCTTTTTGCGAGATTCCTCGGAAAGATCTTTTACGATGGTTTTTTTATTACCCGACTTTAATTCGCCGTATTTCTTTTCCTCCGCGAGGATCAAAGAGAACTCCGTGTCGTCAATTTTGCGGTCCCGCAGAGCCTGAGACACCAAGTCGGCGATGGTGTTAGCCTTTGCTCTTGCTAGGGCTATGTGTGTGTCGTGCTTGGATATCTTACCGGACAATTGCTTTATAATACCTGTCGTAACAGCGGAAACGATGCCGCAGACGGCTCCAACGCTGGCCAAAGGAACGCCGACTATTCCAGGTCCGGTGAGTGAGGTAGCAACGCCAGTGCCTGTTAACGCCACGGACATGGAGCCGGAAGTTATTGCGATTTTATGTAGTATGCTTCGGGCTGTAGCATACTTTTTTCTAACCTCTTCGTAGTGTTTCGCTTGCCCTTCCAAGTAAGCCAGGATCAAGTTCGCTTTATTAAGCCTGAAGTTTTCAGCGTTTAATTCGTTAGGTCCCTCCCTAGGTAAACAGGATAAAGTGGAGGTGCTGATGGTATAACATCCATTATATATACTAATGTACGACGCCTTTGGGAATAACATAGAGGAGCAGCCACATCATGACAACAGGGATTACTGGAACTGGAGGGCCTTTAGGAAGATGTTTCCGCATGCAGACCCTAGTAAGTTCGAAAGAAGACCCGATGGGATTTACTATAACGGCTCCAGAATGTACAGCAACGAGGATTTGAAGCCTACGCTGGTTAATCAAATAGACGATCAACTGAAGCATTCGCCAACGCCAACATATGTCGAGCATAAGCCAACGCCAGCGCCAACGCATGTTGAGCCCGGTTGGTCAAAGGAATTATTGCTTGGTACCAGTACTTATCCAATACCCGCGGTGTCATTTGATGAGCATCCAAGCTTGGACCTAACGCTGAACATGCGGATCTCTAACAAGCATTCCTTTCTGTTAAAGGTGCGAGATATCTTCAAAGACGTTCCTATTAATCATACCACCGCTAAGGAATCTCATGAATGGTTAAGTGGTCCTAACATGCGTTATTGGCCGCAGCAGTTGAACTTTGCAGTTTGGTGTGCCACTAGCGGCTGCGGTGTAAGCGCAAACTTGATGAAGAATTCAATATTTATGTTTCACTTTCACTTCACGGTTAGAAGAATACTGCATGAGATGGGGGTGGTTGCATTACCGGGAGATGCCACGTTTTATCCAAGAGATAACAAATACAGCGTGCCGGCTTATGATAGACTTTGTAAGGAGTTTGGCGTTGTAGGGAAGGATTTTAGATGTACCGCGGGTGCTAACAATGGTCTGGGACATATTTGGGCTTATTGGGGGATTGGTGGACATGTGCTAAGCGATAAAGAAGTTCATTCGCTGCAGTTGCAGTGGAACACTGGGTATCATAAAGAAACTCACGACAGTAGCACCTTCTTTGAACCAAATGCCAAGACCACTAAGGAAGTCAGAGACGGACCTCTGTTCAAAGACGAGGGTGGTAAGTATGCAGGGGCCAATCCACTGATTATTAAGATTACCAACGACGAGCAAACGAAGCAATACTTTAACTTTATACCCCCAGAAGGTAAAGGGTTAACCAAAGCCGGTCTTGCCCGTTTGAACCGCAGCATAGAAGCTTACGTGTATTCCATTTTGGGAGCTCAGGTAAACACCCGATCCAGCATAGTGGGAAATACGGGCGCCGCAGAAGAGACGCGAGCCGAAGCTTTGATCTTATTCGAAAGTTCGATCTTGGAGGGCGACATTAGCAAGGGCGTACAGCGTTACCAACTAGCTATACAAAATTCTAAGGCAAGGTTGGACTATGCAATAGCCCCGGGTTGTTGGTTAATGCCCAGTAATTTATCTATAAATACTGGTTCTGTAGTAGGATACAACAACAAACTTCAACGAGCTACTAAGAATATGAAGTTTGGGGTAAATGACGTGAACTCTGACACCATCAGGAGGCACTTAGTTGAACAGCCTAAAAAAGTGCACGAAACGAAGCTACCATTAAAAAGGCGTACGTAGAAAAGCCACCAAAGAAACCAGTAAAGAAGGTTACCGAGGAATATGACCATGACTTATTAAAAGCCAGCTTAGCAGTCGCGGGTGTTGGTCTGAGCTATTATATATGGCGATGAACAACCCCTACGTAGCTGGAGTAGATTGTGTTTATACGACTTACACAGGCGAGAAAAAATACAACCAAGCAGCTTGGGTTGATGTCGCGGGTATGTCTGTGAATTTGAACTACTCGGGAAAGAAGTTAATCCTTTGTACTATTTGCATTGGCACGGGCAGCCACGCCAACGTCGGCTTTCGCTTCCTGGATGCGAACGGTGTACTACAACCTATGCGCGCGAAGACGAACAACAGGGAGCCTACACATTTCTCCGTAGAACCCAACCCAACCAGCGCCGAAAATCAATCGGTTTGGACTTTCCACATGGTGGCCGATTGCCATGGGAAGGTAAAGCTGCAGATACGCGTAGATGATACGGGAAAGGTCACGGTAAATAGCATAGAAAATCAAAGGGATACAGCTTATAATCACGCTACCATTAGCACCCTTACGGTAATGAGTCTCTAGATATATGAACCCACACGCGAAGGAAGAAGGCTTTCATTACTATTTGGGGGAGATTTATTACCAAGGGGATGAGTGGTTCGATACCGAAATTTGGGTAAAGGTTGGGGGTTTAGGATTGCTCATATGCACCCTTAACATTAACCTAAAGAATAGCTGTAATCTTGGGATTAGGATAGTAGATGAGACCAACACTCCACTAGTTCCATATAGAAAAAAAGTAAATAGCAGGCACTCATCACACTTTACGCATGAAAGTGCGGGTGCTAGTGGGGAAAATCAGTCGCCGGTAACTTTTCATATGATAGTTAATTGTCAATATGCGAAGCTTCAACTTCGCCCCAGCGACGCCTTAAGTGATAAGTATAAAGGCTTCGTCGTATTTAATGCCGTGACGTCTAAGGGTGCCGTGGTGGACGCTGTTTGGAATCATAAGACCATTAGCACTATGAGCGTGCTGCCGCTAGTTCCGCATTATCAGGGCGGCGCGAATACCATCTTTACTTATTCCCAGTCGAGAACACCTCGGGCGCCCGACGACGATAAGCCACCAGTAACGTACAAGGATAAGATTAACCCTTCATCTTCTTCAGGAATACCACCCCAATAGCGACGACTAATATCCAAATGTTATTCCCCACGAACTTCAACAGTTCGCCGCCGGTTCTCAATACCAGGCTTAAAACGCTACCAAGCAGACCGGGAATGCTGGCTGCCATTGTTTTTCCCAGGGCTGTTAGGCCCGCACCTAATTTTTTTCCCATTTCCCCCATTTCTTTTCCCACCTTTTTTCCAAGCGCCTTTGCACCTGAAGCCACACCGTTAATTGCATTCATGATTCCAGCAATAGCGCCTGCGAGCGCTACGGCGAATGCTAGAGGAATACCATACTTCACCAGAGCTCTTTTTATCTTTTCCTTGGTGGTAAGCCCCAGCTCCTTTTCCTTACCTTCTATTTGCGTTTGTAATTCCGCAACTCTTTCCTGAAGGGTTTCTGTTTCCTTTTGGGCTGCCTCCCTTTCTTCTTCAGGGCGAGTTTGATCTTCGATTATTTCCCGTTGTCGATCTATTTCGTACTCCAAGTCTTCGACGACCTGTTGAAGTTGTCTTATTTCCAGATCCTTTTCAGCCATTTGTGCTATAATACGCCTTTCCCTGTCGTTACTCTCCACTAATTCATTTCCTATGCGTACTAGCTGCTCATCCTTACCTGCCAAGCGGCTAAAGGCATTCTGAAAGTCCTTCACGGCAGTGGTCTTTTCATCTAACAACTTAGATATCCGCTGCCGAAAGTCGGCAACTTCGGCGGCATGACTTTCAACAGTAGCTTGGTTTCCCCTCATGAATTCGTCTTCCATTTCCTTAAATCTTTCTTCGAGGACGTCGTTTTCCAGCTCTAGATTCTGGAAAGACACCCTAAGAGCCGCCAAATCCTCACTTGCCCTAAAAAGGTCCTCGCGCTCCCTGGTGATTCGTTGTAAGTCGTTATTAACTGCCTCCGTTCGGTTAGTAATCTCGGCCAATTCTCGTTGCGCTTCCGCTAAATCATACGCAGAAGAGGCTTGCTCGGCAAGGCGTGCTGGTAAGGTCCGTATTTTATTTATCTTGGCCTCCAATTCCTGTTTTTGAGAGTTCAGCGTAGCAACTTCCTCTGTCTTGGTTTGGAGTGACTCACTTAGCGTTCCTACTTGCGCCCTTAATTCTTCGTATGTTCCATGGCCGCCTGCAAAGACCGGTAATTTAACTGCCGCCTTAAAGATCTTATTGAAATCCAGTCGCATTTCTTTCCTAGTCGAGCCTCGCTGCATGGTCAAGTTGGGCGTTCCAAGCGCATTTGTGACTCCTTTTGGAAGCTGGTTGTTAAGCAGCTGGGAATTCTTCCTTTGATACAGGTTGTGCCATTTTTCCCTACCCGATTCTCTAACTTGGACCTGCCCTTTATCTCCTATTTGGATGTCTAAGAGAGCCAGGTTTATGTTTGGATATCGCTCCCTTAGGTCCTCGATGAGGTCCGCCATTAAGTCCGACCGCACGCCAAGGGTTTCCATTTGTAAGTATTCTGGAATGGGCGTGTGGGGGTTCTTAGACTTGAATTTATCTCTCAAAGAACGCATAGCATCGCGGGCCCTGCTGCCATACTTACTACTTAATTCCTCAAAGAGACTTCGTCCGTCTACGTTGTCATTAGGAAGTAAAGACTCGTATTCTTCGTCATTAATATCAACTTGACCTTCTTCGGTAAGGGGATCAAAATCCGTTCCTTCTACTTCCATTATATATGATAAGCTCAAAGTTAAACCCCAACGTATTACCTAAGCAGGTTGGCGGACTGAAAGCAGAACGCACCTCTCATCGGGTCACATTCACGCCCAGCAGCGCAAAGCCTGGAGAAACCCTATACGTAGGCGTTCCCCGTTTAACGGATAACCTAGTCTTAGTACCCGGCACCTTGGCTTTAAGGTTCGACCTAGCGGTGCAGTCTGACCCCACAGATGAAAGGATTATCGTTAACAACGTGGGTCGCAACATTGTTCCTAAGATGAGAATCAAGTTTGCCGGGGAATCCTTGCTGGACTTAAATAGGTACGATCTGTATACCACGTACAAAGACCTATGGTTAACAGCCTTCGACCGCGCGCAAAGGATAGAACAAGGAATTGGTAGTGTCATTCTACGTAAGGTCCGCACACCTACGAAAACGCAGCCCACGGACTCCAGCGGAGAAACCGCAGTGGCAGACGCAAAGCGAATAAAGACCGCCTATGGTAGCAAGTATGTCATACCACTGGACTTTGAAGTGATTACGAACCATGGTGTGTATTACCCCAGGCAGTTATCCGAGTTACAGTTTGAAGTAAAATTAGCATCTGCTAATAACATCATTGGTGGGCTGACCACTGCACTTACCAAAACGACTCCCTATTCTATCACCAACTTAGAGCTGCAGTACGAGACCGTATACAGCGAAGAGCTGGCACGCAGCGCTGGCATGGAATACAGCTCCGGAAAGGCATTCCTTTACGACCACGTAGTGATGTATAAGACGTTTAGCTTCTTGGATAAGACGGATGAGGTTATCAATCAAAGCATTAACCTCCCCCGAAGAAGTCTTACGGGGTTAATGTTGGTGTTTGCTAAGCCCTATGAGGCCGGTAAGCGCGACTCCGAAGCGTTCCACAACCCCAACATTACTAACGTCGGCGTGAATATCAACGGCGTTCCAAACAAGGTCTACTCGCAGGGGATAAAGCCCGCAGACATTTACAGGGAGGCAAAGCGTAAGTTTGGCGACCAAATTAGCCCCGAGGAATTCTTTAAGGATAAGTACGCGCTGTGGATTGACATGCGCACCATTAACGACGAAGACCTACATGGTCAAGGTTTACGTCTAGTAAATACGCAGGATGGCATAACATTGGAGATCAAGCGCACCAAGAACACCGATGCGCAGGATGCTGACAAAATAAACTGCTACATCTTCGTCGTCTCAGACGCGCAACTGAGCGTAGAAATGAACCAACTTAAAAGTATTGCATATTAGGGTTAAATATTCCTTAGATATACAATGCTGCAAATATTTGAAAACAACGGTACGAAACTGCAATGCATAGTGCAAGGCGACAAACTGTACTTTAAAGCGAAGTCCGTGGCGTTGGCGTTGGGTTACGTAAATTCCAGAAAAGCGGCGTCTGATCACGTATCAGAGGAAAATAAGGTACTTCTCAGGTCTTTAAAGGGTGTAACTCAGCGTGACACCCTTAACGCACAGCCCAATGCCGTGTATTTGACGGAGGAAGGTCTTTACGAATTGATATTCGGATCTGAAAAGGCTGAGGCTAAAAAGTTCAGGAAATGGGTATTAGGTGACGTCCTTCCCACGCTAAGGAAAACCGGTAAGTATGAGATAGACAAGCGCTTTGACGGTCCAAACAAGTTAGTATTCAAAATAGAGAATGAGTTTGACCTGCATAAAAAGGTGGTTGACTACATCCGCAGGTTTTACCCCCAAATGCTCATAGCCCCTGGTCTAGGCGAACTGCAGGATTCAAACGGCAAACGCATAAAGTGCTGGCAGAAAGGATATCAACGCGGCCAACCCGACTTAATGATCTTGAATGCGCACACACATTACTGTGGATTCTGCATAGAGCTAAAGACCCCAAAAGGCAATGGCAGGTTATCTGAGGATCAGCAACTACTCTTACAGAGGTATGAAGAAAACGGCTATAAGGTGCTCATAAGCAGCGACTACGATGTCATTTGCAGGGAGATCACTACGTATGCTGAACACCTACGAATTCCCTGCAGGTGGTGTTGTAAGGGCTTTAAAACCTCGGAGACTTTGGCAACACACTTAAAGATATTTCATAGAATATATGGACAAGGATAAATTTAACGAGTTAAAGTTCATACAAACATACTGGAGGGATTTGCAGGTGGGAGAGATTTATGAGATAAAGAATTATGTGGTCTTTGAAGACTTGGACCGCCTGCGCTTGGTCTTAAAGAATAAAAAAAGAACATACACCCTTTGGGCGCCCGATAGAATAAGGTACGCCATCGAAGGGCAGGACGTCACCCATGTTATGAGTCATGGTAAAAAGGATGGCAGGTGGGTATTTGACGTGGTTAATTGGGAGCCTGAGAGTCCTCTGCATTCGTAAGGACGTCTGCTAAAGTCCGCTGCGCTTTAGGATCCGCGGAGCACCAATGCCCCACAAAGGATCCTTCCAGGAATACCTTGCCGCAATGAAGGCAGGTGTATTTTTTACGCGGTTTTGGGGGCGTAATGCAGTCGGCTGGTAGTTCGCACGTAATACAGTCCATATATTGAAAGGGTGATTAGGAATCCTCCCAGAAATGCCACAACGTAGGCTAGCATATACCTTTAAAGGGGGTCCTTATTTTTCTTGTTGATGATACTTAACAAACAACAAGAAAAATAAGAATGGGATTTGAGACTCTTTGCACAAACCCCATTCTAAAAGGGTCTCAGAATGTTGAGTATAAGGTTGTTATATTGTTAAGGACGCTTATTTGTTAAGGCAGTTGAAGATATGTTCCTCTTCTCTGATGCAACCACAGCGGTCGCACTCTTGCCTCCAATACTCCCTTTTAGTCCACGGAACGCCTTCGGCGCGTTCAAAAGAGGGGAAAGTACGGACTATCTTCTTATGGTAATCTATGCGATTCCTTAAGTAATCCTCTTTATGCGGGCAGCGACTCATCATATCCGCACACTGGTAGCAATCCACGCCTTCCAAGTCATACGCCCCAAAGAGAAATGGATAGTTGACTTCATGTGTTTTCCGATGCGTCTGTAAACGTTGACGACTGCTTAGTATCTTATTACAGAAACTACACTGTCTGCTTTGTTCACAGACGCCCCTTTTCAGGTGCTAGGAAATTCCTTATTACAGCCTTTGCAAAGCCCACAAATGCGTTTGTCTTGATGTTGTCGCATCTTTTGAACGGTGCTGAATTCTTTACCACAATCCTTACAAACTTTACTAATTGGCTTCTTTGTGCAAACGCCACGACGAACGTGGTATTGTAGTCTTTGCTTGGTGCTGAACACCTTTTTACACATTGAACAGTTCATTTATACTTAAGTGTACCTTAACCACAATATAACTTTATTGTTAACATTATGAAGTGTCATTTAAAATAGGTCTGCAGGAGCATACAGCTGCGTTTAAAAGATGTCTTAGAATGTTAAGTGTATGGTTGTTAAATTGTTAAAGATGTGTGCGTGTGCTGTTTAAAAGACACTTCAGAATGTTAAAGATATATGCATGAGTCATTTAAAAGACACCTAAGAATGTTAAAGATAAGGTTGTTAAATTGTTAAGTATGTCTGCATGAGTCATTTAAAAGACACCTCAGAATGTTAAAGATAAGGTTGTTAAATTGTTAAAGATATATGCATGAGTCATTTAAAAGATGTCTTAGAATGTTAAAGATAAGGTTGTTAAATTGTTAAGGACGCTGTTTAAAAGAAAAAAAAAAAGATACCTTAGAATGTTGAGTATAAGGTTGTTAAATTGTTAAAGATATATGTATGCTGTTTTCATTAAGAATGGGATTTACACAAACCTTATTCTGAGACATCTCTTAAAATAGTAGTCTTAACAATTTAACAACCATACACTTAACATTCTGAGGTATCTTTTAAACAGCATACATATATCTTTAACAATTTAACAACCATACACTTAACATTCTAAGACATCTTTTAAACAGCACGTGTGTATATCTTTAACAATTTAACAACCATACACTTAACATTCTAAGACATCTTTTAAACAGCACGTGTGTATATCTTTAACAATTTAACAACCATACACTTAACATTCTGAGGTATCTTTTAAACAGCATACATATATCTTTAACAATTTAACAACCTTATCTTTAACATTCTGAGGTATCTTTTAAAGCAGCACGTGTGTATATCTTTAACAATTTAACAACCTTATACTCAACATTCTAAGACATCTTTTAAACAGCACGTGTGTATATCTTTAACAATTTAACAACCTTATCTTTAACATTCTAAGACATCTTTTAAACAGCACGTGTGTATATCTTTAACAATTTAACAACCTTATCTTTAACATTCTGAGGTGTCTTTTAAAGCAGCTCTACAGCGGATATCGCATAAAGTCCTTAACGCTTTCTTTTGCCCAACCGGCCATCGTCAACAAGGCACCAAACCTCTCCGCGCGCTTCAGACCGCACATTTCATCGTACAATTCCTGCACGCGCTCCCGCAGCCGATCGATCTCCTCCCTTTGCATTTCTATGGTGTCTCTTTTATCTTTTGCGTCGGCGACAATTCTTCTTACTGCGTCCACTGGGTCCATCGTATATATAATGGATCCGAACCATATTCCCTGCAATGCTCTGATCGTAGGACCCACCGGCTGCGGCAAAACGCAGTTCGTCGTGGAGCAGCTATTAGGACCCTTTAGATACCGTTTCGACTACATCGTGCTATTATGCCCCACCTACGTGAATAACCGCACCTGGGAAGGCATAGGAGTGAAAGATGACGACTTCTTTGTGGATATTTTGGACCCTAATGAGTTATCTGGGCATTTGAAGTTTTGGCACAAACAATTCCCCAAGAATACACAGACACTCCTCATATTGGATGACATCGCCTGCGGGGACGACGTAAAAAAGCGCACTTCGGAGTTGGTGAAGCTTGCCTTTAGCGGCAGACACGACAATATCAGCGTTTGGTTGCTTTCCCAGCAGCTTACCAGTGTCTCTAAGCCCTTCAGGGAAAACATAGGCTCACTTGTCGTATTTTATACTCCGAGTCGGAGTGACCTGGAAACCATCTTAAGCGACTACGGGGGTGAGATAAGCAAGGAACAGTTACACGAATACATGCGGCATCTAAAGACGCACCAACATTCCAAAATGATCTTCTCTTTGAGGCTTCCGTATTCCATTAACATATATGGATATTGAGCAGCTCTTAGATGAAGTCCCCACACAGCTAGATGAAAGTAACCTCAAGGAACAACTTAACATCCTTGTGTCTTCTGGGAAGTGTAAAGAAATGATAGGTAAGGAACTTACCCATGAGCAGGTTAACAAGTTGTCAGAAGAGGAAGTCAAAAAGTTCCATAAGAGATACGAGGCCGCCCTTGCAAGTAAGACCACGGACGCCGTAGCAGACTCCGCTATCCGACTTGCCACCAAATTGCTTGGACTTGCGCTGCCCATAGACGACGTGGAGCAACTGCGGAAGGACATAAGCGAGGACTATGTCATATCCCAAGAACTTAAGATAACCTGCGGCTGGTTGTCCTTGAAGTGCGGTAAGTTAATGGCAGTCGCCTCTGTGGCTTTGCACGTAGCTCAGCACGTTGACTTGAAGGAGGTACTAGGTTCCTTCGGAACATCTTGGAAGGACTTCAAGAAGGACAGAGAAGTCGAAAAGGTCTTCCAGGCAGCACTTACTGAGGTACCTGATCAAGTCGCCTCAAGTACTTAGTCAAGTCGCCTCAAGTACTTACTTAAGTCATTGTCAAGTCGCCATCAAGTACTTACTTAAGTCATTCTCAAGTCATTGTCAAGTACTTACTTAAGTCGTCCTTAAGTCATTGTCAAGTCGTCATCAAGTTACTTGTCAAGTCCTTCAAGTCCTTAGATATAAGATGAGTGGCACTGAAGAACAACCAGAAGATACCAAGATTACCAAGGCTAAATCTCCAGGCAGAGTCGCGGCGGGGAAGAAGCTCGCGGAGATGAATAAAAAGAACAAAGCCAAAAAAGAAGAAAAGGTAGAAGAAGAGGAATCCTTCATTAATCCTGGGTACGTCATTGGCGCGATAGGAATTGCTATAGCAGCAGGCAGCCTTTACTTACAATGGCGGGCTACGAAGCCAAAAGTAAAGTGGGAGGCCGCAACATATCACGCACCTGTGGAACCGGCTGTTAGAAAAAGTAAGATTCCTGAAATGGAATAACCTTCTCGCTTTGTAATATAATGTCGACCGCGTTGTTGAAAACTGTTGAAGAAGCAGCTATTATTACTTCCATTGTTGCGGGTATTGGTTGGGTTGGTAAGAAAGTGCTCAAAGAAGACTTTACTGAAGACCCAAGCAAGAGCTTCGCTAATTTTGCTAAGATGACCGCTGCCGTAGGCGGGGCTATCATGCTAAAGGATTACCTACGAAAGGAAAAGTACCTGCCTACGGCGTAATATATAATGGCTAGCGTGGTCATAGGCGGAGTTATTGCAGCTTTAGCATTCACTGGAGCTAATTATGGTGGTCAGTATTTGGATAGATTAGTCAGAGGCGATCGCAGCGGAGATTTAGTCGCTGAGAGGAAAAGGCACGACTTAGCGCTGGAGAAATATCAAAGGGACGTTGCAGCTTGGAATGAAAAAAGACAAGCTTACAGGGATTGGTTAGACAAGAACTACCAAGACAAGATGCAGGCGGATAAGAACTTCGAAAACACAGACTACGCCTTTAAGCTCTATGCGCAAGCACACCCCGCGGCATCAACGGGGTTAAGAAAGCCTCAGTTTAAGAATTACTACCAGCCTTCTAAGAAACAAAAAGACAATGAATTGGTCTTCGTAGGAGTCGCAGGGCTGGCGGGAGGCGTGGCCTTGGCGTATCTAATATAATGATCGTCTTTTTGGAAAGCGATAAGAATGACTTTACTACTTATCTGAATCCTCCCATCCGCGCGGAAAGGGTTCGGTTGGTTAGTTGCTCTTTGTACAATTCTTGGTATAATTTAATTAATGGCTTTGTCAACGTACTTAAGGCGCCCGGCAAATACCAAGGTGAAATGCTACCCGATGGACATTACACGCCAATCACCCTTGCTAAGGAGCTCGCCAAGCGCGGTTATACTCTCACCACGGGATTACCACACGAAATGACCCTCAAACATAATATGCCAAACTATTCAGTAACTTTTGGAAAGTCTGACCCATTGGGGTCATTATTATGTGCCTCGGGCAAGACAATTACCGACACAGCCGTGCCTGTAAAATGGAAAGTCGCATCCTCTTACGAAGTCTATTGCGACTTGGTCCATAGTTACAACAATGGAGAAAAGTCTTCTCTTATGTCCAAGTTTCTACCCAAAGGTAATCCATTTGACCCAGTAGAATACATTCCCATTTCTTTGAGCTATGACTTGTCTAATTTGGTAGAAAATATCAACGTTACCATCAAAGTGGACGGAGAGACGGTGGATTTCAACGGACGCAATATCAATCTTGTTTTGGAATTCATATAATGGGCCGCGTAGAGGACAAACTCAAAAGGATTTACTATGGACCTGAAGGCTATTGGAAAGGAGCGTCAGCTATTAAAAAACTCGCGACCGCGGCCAGGGTATCAGAAGAAACGGCTAAGAATTGGTTAAGAAAACAAACCATCTGGCAGGTCTATCTTCCCGTTCCGAAGTACATTCCCAGGCCCAGCTTTACCGTAAATGCCCCCAATGAAGTTCATCAGGCGGATACGCTTTTCTTACCGCACGATAAGGTGAGAAAAAAGACCTATAGGTACGCTTTGACCGTAGTCGATATCGCAAGCAGATACAAGGACGCCGAACCCATAACCAGTAAGGATTCTGGGGAAGTCGCAGAAGCCCTAGGTAGGATTTATAAGCGCGTCTTGAAATGGCCTAAGCTGCTGCAAGTGGATGCGGGGACAGAGTTCATGGGCGTGGTTACCAAAACCCTGAAAGACCACGACACCAAGATTAGGAGAGCCGAATCTGAGTACCACAGGGGTCAGAGCATTGTCGAAAGATTCAACAAGACCTTGGCCGAGCGTCTCTTTGGGTACCAGTATTGGAAAGAGTTGGAAGATCCCTCCAAACGCAACAGGGAATGGACTCAGCGGCTCCCCCAGGTCGTCGCGGCTTTGAACAACGAGGCGGCCAGGGCTACGGGAATGAAACCCAAGGATGCTATGAAAAAGAAACGCGTGGAACACAAGTCCTACGTCAGAAGTTCAAGGGCGGTCGGACTGAAGGAAAAAAAGCTACCCCGCGACATAGTGGTCAGATACCTCTATCAGCCGGGGGAACTCGAAGGTGGCAGTAAGAGAGCCACGGATCCTAACTGGTCTTTGGAAACGTATGAGATTTCAAAGTCCGTCACCAAGGAAGGGCAACCCGTGTTGTATTACCTAAATGGCCCAAGTCGTGGATTTGTCATGGAAGAGCTGCTCATAGTCCCCAAAGACTCAGAGTAGCGCTGCACCGCGCGCCCGATTGCACTCTAGGCATGTCAGTCTTACGTTACCTCTGCAATGCCCGCGTTTATTATTTATGCGATCCACGGAGAACTGCTGATCGTCATTTGGGTCAAACCTCCATAGTAGAGGTATGTTACATTTGGCACACCGCGCCCCTTTCTTATAGACGTCGTCCACGCATAGGTCGAACGTCATATTTTTTTCTTCGTCGTGCCGCTTGTAGCGAAGGAGTTTCTTGGCGATGTTCTCTTTGGCTATGTCTTCTGGCGTCTTATCGTAACGCAGTTGCGGACCCCAGGCTCTTTTCAACTGTTTGGTATACTCCACACGACTTACGGCGGTGTAGATAAGGTTGCTCCAACACAGCCGCTGGTCTATGATCCATAAGGTTTCTCTTATGGTAAGCCCTTGCGCGCTGTGGACTGTCATGCAATAACCCAAGCGCCAGTCTGGATGGGAGGTTATTTTTTCCACCTTTTCTATGGGCACCCAGGCTTTATCATGCGTTACCGCGTTCTGCAGTTGGATGTCAGTACCAGGTACCCAGACGTCTCTTTTTTGCATGCGGGTGTCACGCGGCTTATAGCAAACAGGTACGAGATGCGTAGGGAAGCGCTCTCGGTGTATATTTAGCAAATCCTTTTGTATGCGAGACTGTGCTGCGCCTTTGCTGCTCAGCACCAGATCCTTTGGATGCCATGCGTATAGAAAGTCTTCGTAAGACTTCGCTCGTACGCGTTTGCGCAGCGTCTTGCATTGCTCGGCGTCACTGAGGCCCCGAAGTTCTGCTTTCAGGTTTCTTACTTGATCCTTGCTGCGGTAGTCGGCGTTAATTTCCTCCGCATGGTCTACCATTTCTTTTAACCATTCATGGGGCATTTCTCCGGCTATAGGAGGTGGTTGACATGGATCTCCGGCAAATACAACTTGGCACTTTCCGCGGAGGAATTCTACGAACTCCTGCAGGATTTCCAAAGGCACGGTGCAAATCTCATCCCAAAGTATTACTGGTGGTATGTCGTGGATGGCTTCAGGTACCCACTTTTGGCCATTCCAGCGAAAGAAGCTGTGGTAGGTTTGTGCGTCGTGGCCCTGACTGCAGAGTTCTCTTTCCAAACGATGCGTTGGAGTTAGCACTTTTATCTTAGGAAAGAGTTCCAAGACGCGCGTAGTCTTACCGCTGCCTCCCGTACCGTAAAGGTAAAAGAAGCGTTGGTAGGAAATGGGGTCCTTTACGGTTGGCATGGGCCTCATTGTGGGCATTACGACGCCCCAAGTATTTTCTCCGTGATATTCTACACGTTCTCTCCATGCTTTTATCTCCTCATCCTTAACGCGCCATTGACCACTTTCCGCCAACTCATCTTTGGTGTAGAATTCCTTCATCTTCTCTAACACTTCGGGCTTTACGTACAAGGAATCCGTAGCTACGCGCGGGATGTCCTCTTTGTCAAACCGTAGGAGCATCGCGAGAAGGTTAATGTGCGCATATGCTAACATGCTGGCACGCAGATGGTAATACTGCGGTCGATGGTCTTGGTAGTAACACAAAGCATTCCATTTGTGTAGTTTATCATCTACAAGGTAATCCCATTTCTCCACGGATACCATCGTTCCTTGATCGTGGGCACGCTTAATAAGGAAGCTTAACTCTCCTTCGTCTGTTATTAGGCGTCGCTGCATATGTTTTTCACCTTCTTTTGCGCCTTGCGTGAATTTGCCTATGACCACACGCGCTGTGGGGTTATGCTCCGGTAACCATTGCGTAAAGGCGCTGTGACAAAGTATGGCTTCATGCGCTGTGTATTTTAAAAGTTTACGCTCTTCAAAGAACTTCAATAGGGGTATGGGTATCCATTCTTTCTCCTGCAGGTGCTTCCCATACCACGCATAGATTATTGGATGTAAGTCTTTTGTAAATTTCCAGCTGGTTAACCGTACGAACCCAGTTGCTGGGGCGTCGTAGTGACCATCCAACGCAACACGAAAGAACTGTGAATCTGGATGTCCGTAACGGTCGTAATATTCCTTACAATCTCCTAGACCTTTAAAACTTGCAGGGTAACAGTGTTTCATATCCAGCGACACGTATTCGTCTTCATCGTACTCCATGTTCCAAAGACCACCGTGACCGTGTTCTACACAAGCTTTGGCTATGTCTTTGAACTCCTCCGGCGTGGATTTCCAACCGTTTCTTTTCTTTGCGGCTAAGAAGTCCAAACTGCGACTGCTAAGCACTTCGTCGGAGAAGTCTTCTCCTAAAGTCTCACAGGCGCTTTGAATGCGCTGTTGTTCAATTTCGGGTCGATACAAAGTGCCGTCTTGCGTCATAAATTGACTTCCTTCTGAATCCATTAACCATATGGAATTCTCATGAACTAATTCTGCCAATGGAGAATTCTTATAGACCTTCGTTTCCTTCTTCTTAGGGAACCTTAACTCCCTCCACGCATGTGCGTTGTGCTGGTAAATTACGATAGGAGCACCCCGGCCCCCATACTTGTGCGTTCCGGAGTAAATAAAGCCGTCGGCGATATCCTTGACGTGTATGCGCCTTTCTAACGCGGTTTCCAACTTCTTGATGTTTTCGATGGTTCCTCCGGTTTTACGAGTAGCATGCTCCCATTTCCTGATGGCTTCTCTTCTCTTTAAGGTTAATTTACCAGCGCGGGAGGAATCTTCGAAGAACTCTCTAACCAGCTTCCCTACGCAGTTACCTGGATGGCGCATTGGTTTTAACTTTTTAACATCCGGCGTCTTTATCTTGTACGCACCGTAAATAACCACGGTAACCGGGTAAGCAACTTCGTAGAACAGCATGTCTATTCCCTCAAGTGCTCCCGGTCGCGTGTCCTTGTTTAAAACAAACAGGTCCTTCCTGCCAGACGCCCGTATTGGATTCCTGCCCTTTTCTATTATCCACTCGCCGTCTAAATACTTTATAAACGTCAACTCCAAACGGTAGTCGCCTTCGGGCATCAAATTGATTATCCTTTCTGCTCTTTCCTCGTCCATTGTCACGTCTGTATCTCCCTCCATAAATGTCGTGAAGGCAAAGTCGGCGTCTAAGCGGTCCAGCACCTGAGTTCTGAGCTTGCGCACAGTTTTTTTTCTAATGCTTTTGATGGTATCCATCTATATATAAAGGATATTTTAACCTCCGTTTGCGATTCCCAACACAGCAGCAGTAAGGACACACCTCGGGAAATCCCGTAAATCTGCTGTACCCGCGTTCGGAATTCCGCGGGTTAAACCCGCAAATATACGGCATCGATCGCGAGTCCGCCTTACTGCTGCTCTTTTGAATTATTTTCTATTTTGTCTCAGTTGTTCTTGTAAAGTTTAAGTGAATGTAAACTTCGTCTCGTTCTGTAAAAAACTTAAGTAAGCTTATTTTCTGCTCGCCTTGACCAGTTTTCAAGTCTGTTTTTTGGTCTTGATTTGTCCTAAATCTGCAGATTTCGATTTCATTGAAAGACATCCGAGGTAAATTTCACTCAACGTGATATTGTATTGGATTATCTGTAGTTATCTTTCGTTTTCTTTGAGTAAAAAGAGATTCAAAGCCTGTCGGCCTTGAAAACTTTTTCGAAGAAAATCTTCCAAGAAGAAACTAGCCCCTGAGGGTGGGTGGTGAGTTGTTTACAAAATTCCTAAGTGGGGAGAGTATACTCGCAAAAAAAACAACAAAAAAAAAAAAAAAAAAACAAAAAAAAAAAAAAAACAAAACAAAACAAAACAAACAAGCAAAGCAAAGCAAAGCAAAGCAAAGCAAAGCAAAGCAAAGCAAAGCAAAGCAAAGCAAGCAAAGCAAAGCAAAGCAAAGCAAAGCAAGCAAAGCAAAGCAAAGCAAAGCAAAGCAAAGCAAAGCAAGCAAAGCAAGCAAGCAAAGCAAAGCAAAGCAAAGCAAAGCAGCAAAGCAAAGCAAGCAAGCAAAGCAAAGCAAAGCAAGCAAAGCAAAGCAAAGCAAAGCAAAGCAAAGCAAAGCAAAGCAAAGCAAAGCAAAGCAAAGCAAAGCAAAGCAAGCAAAGCAAAGCAAAGCAAAGCAAAGCAAAGCAAAGCAAAGCAACAAGCAAAGCAAAGCAAAGCAAAGCAAAGCAAAGCAAAGCAAAGCAAAGCAAAGCAAAGCAAAGCAAAGCAAAGCAAGCAAAGCAAAGCAAAGCAAAGCAAAGCAAAGCAAAGCAAAGCAAAGCAAGCAAAGCAAAGCAAGCAAAGCAAAGCAAAGCAAAGCAAAGCAAAGCAAAGCAAAGCAAAGCAAAGCAAAGCAAAGCAAAGCAAAGCAAAGCAAAGCAAAGCAAAGCAGCAAAGCAAGCAAGCAAAGCAAAGCAAAGCAAAGCAAAGCAAAGCAAAGCAAAGCAAAGCAAAGCAAAGCAAAGCAAAGCAAAGCAAAGCAAAGCAAAGCAATTCGATTTCACTGCATGGTTTTTATTATGGGAGAAATTATCTTCCTCTCGAATAATTAAAAAAAAAAAAAAATTGAAGAATTTTTCCCCGATCTTATTTTTCCCTTTCAGTTTCATTCAAATTGTTCTCCCTGTGACTTCCGTATCGGGAGCTCCGCTTTTAGGCATTGCCTAAATATATATATTATTTTTCGAAATCAAAGGCAAAATCAAGTGGGATATTAACTTTCACAGTCGCTGTTATAAAGAACGTTATTGTGGGAGGCAATAAGGGTCGTTTACATAGATATAATAATCAGTTGATTAAAGTGTTAAGTAACACATGTCCGCAGAATGTATATGCAGCTTTATCGTTCTGCTAAGTTTAAATTGCATAAATTATTTCATGGTTGACATGGTTTGCATTGTTATTCATGATGCTTTATTCTACACATATTAAAAGGGGAGAGAATTAATATTTAGCGAAAGTGGTGGGGTTCAACTTCACTACGTTGCCTTCGAAAAGAGACAACATTCATTACTTCAAAATTATATATGTGTGTGTGTGTGTGTAAGTATTTATGACTTTGTTCAAGAAAAAACTTACAGTAAAAATTTTCTTGTGAGAACCTCGAGTAAAATGAGTTACACAATTCTGACTTGTGAGAACCTCGAAATTTAGGGTGGAAAAAATGAGTTTCCTCGCTAAAAGAGAGAGTTTCTCTCTAGAAAACTTGTGAGAACTATGAAAGGTTCTCGCAAGTCAGAAAGGTCCTCACCAGTCTGTTGTGTAACCATATGAAGGTGCTCACGAGTGGGGACCCATAAGATATACATACATACACACATATACATACACACATACATACACACATGCATACACACATACATACACACAGATACATACACACATACATACACTACACACACTTCCACACACTTCCACACACTTCCACACATACTTCCACACACTTCCACACACTCACACACACTTCCACACTTCACACACTTCCACACACTTCCACACACTTCCACACACTTCCACACACTTCCACACACTTCCACACACTTCCACACACTTCCACACACTTCCACACACTTCCACACACTTCCACAACACTTCCACCACTTCCACACTTCCACACACTTCCACACACTTCCACACACTTAAAACACTTACCCACACTTACACAAACTTACACACACTTACGCACATTACACACGCTTAGACACACTTACACACACTTACAACACACTTACACCACACTTACACACACTTACACACACTTACACACACTTACACACACTTACACACACTTACACACACTTACACACACTTACACACACTTACACACACTTACACACACTACACACACTTACACACACTTACACACACTTACACACACTTACACACACTACACACACTTCCACACACTACACACACTTCACACACTTCCACACACTTCCACACACTTCCACACACTTACACACACTTACACACACTTACACACACTTACACACACTTACACACACTTACACACACTTACACACACTTACACACACTTACACACACTTACCACACACACACTTACACACACTTACACACACTTACACACACTTACACACACTTACACACACTTACACACACTTACACACACTTACACACACTTACACACACTTACACCACTTACACACACTTACACACACTTACACACACTTACACACACTTACACACACTTACACACACTTACACACACTTACCACACTTACACACACTTACACACACTTACACACACTTACACTCACTTACACACACTTACACACACTTACACACACTTACACACACTTACACACACTTACACACACTTACACACACTTACACACACTTATACACACACTTATACACACTTCAACACACTTACACACACTTAAACACACTTACACACACTTACACACACACTTACACACTTACACACACTTTACACACACTTACACACACTACACACACTTACACACACTTACACACACTTACACACACTTACACACACTTAACACCTACACACACTTACACACACTTACACACACTTACACATATGCTACACACCCTTACACACACTTACACACATACTTACACATACTTACACACACCTACACACACCTACACACACTAACAAACACTTATACACACTTACAAATAGACTTACACACACTTACACACACTTAAAAGCAATTAAAAATACTTACCCACACTTACACACACTTAAAAACACTTAAAAACACTTACACACACTTAAAAACACTTAAAAACACTTACCTACACTTACCAACACTTGCACACACTTGCACACACTTACACACAAACTTACACACACACAAACTTACACACACTTACACACATTCTTCATCTGTCATCTCTGCCGTGTTTTTAAAGATGCCCTTTTGGTCGCACCAATCTGTTTGAAAAGAAAGCAGATTTTCCTAGCGTTGATAATCAAGGTAAGCTATATATATATATATATATATATATATATAGTTTTTTCATTTTTTTAGACTAATATGTTCAAAACTGGATTCCCAAAGTTTTTCCTAATCGATAAAATGCTATTGACGAGTGGGATATCAATATCGAAAGAAGGTAGAATTTCACTCATTTTTTGCTTTGGAAAAACCCGAAAAACTTCTTGACAAACAGAGTTTTTACAAAGTGATTGCAATGTTGCATGACGCCATTTGTTGGTATGGCTTCTTATTTACGACGTTTTTTAACCAATCAGCGCGCGAGAAAAATTTACGATTGTGGTAAAAAATTTCTTAACTCAGCCCATGGGCTGCGATAAAATTTTCAATAAAAATCTATCTAAATCTATCTAAATCTAAATGAATAAAGTAATGCAAAAAAGTCTTTTTTCCTGAACAAGAGTTAGGGTTAGGGTTACGGTTAAAAAGGGGAATGCTGTAAAACATTGCCCAATGACTCCAAATGTTTTGCGTAAAATAGTGCTATCGTTGTGGGACATCCGATTTCCTATTATTTGCTTTCATTTTCAGCACGGTTATAGTATTACCCCTTTTTAACACTAACGCTCAATGACATGAGTGTAGGTTGGGAATTGCCGTAGTGATAAAAAGGTAGAGAAGTTATCGTCCAAGACAACAAGACATCCGGGCCTGGTTCACGACGCCTAGAGGACGAAGGTAGGAACAGAAATGCCAAGTGTTCTCAAGGAGGAGTACAATCTCGTACCCAGAGCCCATATTTCTTACTGTGTATGCTCGACGAAATAATTGGGCTCTGTCAAAAACTCCAATATTTCCTGTGCTGTGATTGGTTCTCGAGAACAAAGAAAGATACCGGAAGTAAAAATTACTGTACTAGGGAAAATGAACAAGATGGCGTCTCGAATTAAGTACACCAAAAAAGCCTGTAGGGCCGGATTTTTCAAAGTTTTGCCGGTTTTGTAATGGAAATTGTATTGATGTCCATCCAATAGATATTTTCGGAGTTAATTTAACTGAAAACCATCTTCAAAACCTAATTTTCCAAGCGCAAATTCACATGCTCGTTGAACATTGTCCGCCATTTTGAATTTACCTAGTCTGTCATAATGCGCATGTGCGAGAAACCCAGAATCTGGGTCTTCCGGTTTGGAGTTTTCCAGAGCCCAATTATTTCGTCGATCATGCGCAGTAAGAAATAAGGGCTCTGGGTACGAGATTGGGAGGAGTATGTTGTGTTGGGTGAAAAACAAAATTTAATCTCAGAAGATCGTAACAAAAAGGCTACTCCTACAACTTTGGTTTGCAAAGGATTTAGCTCCAGAATTTTAAAACTTTGATATCCTTTATTGTCTTGGCGGGTATTGTTTGCCTTAAATTTTCTGGGGGTAGATCGTTGCGTTCTAGAACGGAATTTGACTTAGATGCGTTCAGTGAAATTCAAATGCAAATGGCTGAATCTGCGGTTCCACCCGTACTGAACAGAATTACTATTGCAGCAACACTTCATAAGTAGGGTAAAACTAGCCTGCCTCACGACGGTCTAAACCCAGCTCACGTGTCCTATTATTGGGTGAACAATCCAACACTTGGCGACTTGATAGTAAGAGCTGACTTTGTAGGATCAAAAAGCAACGTCGCTATGAACGTTAATAGCTGCCACAAACTCTTAAAGACTAAAGGATTGATAGGCCATGCATTCACAGTTTGTATTCATACCGAAAATCAAAGTCAAGTGAGCATTTACCCTTTTCTTCTACATAAGATTTCTGTTCTCATTCATTTCACCTTAGGACACCTTGCCTTATCAATTGACAGATGTCCCGCCCCCAAACACCCATCCTGACAGTGTCTTCGACTCTGATTTGTCTGCAAAAGAGAGACCTTAAATCCACAACGCGAATCTTTCTTTTCTACTTCATCCAATAAGTAAAACTGATCATCTTTAAAAGATTTAATTTGTGCTCGTTCCAATTACAAGACTTAGAAAACCCACGTCTTGTTATTTCTTGTCAGGCTCCCTCTCTATACAATACCTTACCATCAGCAGTTGAGATACTCTGATGTTTGGTTGTCGGTGTTGTAGTTTAATAAATTCATGTTTAAATCACCTAAAATAAAAACTTCCTTTTCTTTAATGTTTAGTGAAACCAATTGTTCCTTAAAAATTTCACCGAAACGAATACAGTCCCTTGAGGGGTGTTGATAAACACTTCCAATCACAATATTCTTTTGTCTTTTACGTGTAATTTCTATCCAACAAGATTCGAAGTCTTCATTGGAAAGATCAAGATCGTGTCTTCTAATGAAATCCTGTAGTCTCCAACTACATAAATAGTCGAGCCTTCGTACACATTGACTCCAACATACGTATTTATTAGCTCCAGCAGAGAGTTCTTTAGTTAAATCTCCGTTTGGCCACCATAGGTAACACAATGCGCCGCGGTCCTCTGGCACTACGTGGACTTGATGAAACATTCTCTTAATATCTGCTGCCACAGCAACTTCGTTCACTCTGAATCTTAGGATTACTTAGCTATTACTGCATGATGAGGCAAGTACCATACTGGTTTCAGGTTATGGAGTTCCTCTTCCAGCACTTCCCTCGAAGAACCTTCACTTTTGTACTTTTCCATGACTTGATTGTACTTCTCTTTAAATTTCTCATCTTTCTGCATCCTTTTCTTCAACCATTCTAATCTCCTTTCCGCGGTCGCTCGGCTATCTGGAAGAATCGGGCGATCTTGACGAAATGGAAGTCTTAATTGATAATGTCCGTCAATTAACTTTACTGATTTGTCCATAATATCTTTCGCTCTGTGGTCTTCGATGGACATACCTTCATCTGCGTCATTATAAGAGTTCCCGAACTCGTCGTTATACATGCGTTCTATTTGAAGGTTTAGCTTCTCGTGCTCGGTGCTAGTAAGACTCACATTCACTTGACTTTCTGTAGATTCTACTATAGCTCCATAGACAGTCCAACCGAAGGGGGTTTTCACCGCAAAAGGCTCTCCCTTACCACCTTCTCTTCTATCCAGTTCTTTCTCTATAATATCTGGACGGTCGCTACCGATGAGGATGGTTACCCTTCTTCTGTCGATTTCTCTTAGGGTAAGATCTTTAAGGTGCGGCCATTTCTTTATTTCTTCATTGGTCGCCACATGCTTCGGCAGAACAGGAAGATGTCTCATGGTCAGTACGTTCTCTAAACGGAAGTGTGCGTCTCCAGCCAAAGATTCTACTTTTAAGTCTATTTCATATCCGCATTTCCTTTCCTGCGAACTGACGCTAGACATTGTAAATCTTGCTTGCCTCTTGGTTTCGATCTCTAATTCGTCTATTAAGCTCTCCATACAGAGGGTTGCGTCCGAACCACTGTCAAAGAATGCATATGTGATGATCTGCTTGCCACTCTGAGGGGTGCTGACCTTGACAGGTACAACCTTGAAGCATGCTTTCGGTCTGCAAACTTCTAGTGTGCTGACTGTGACGGGATCACTTGGCTCTACTGCTATAGCATTTGGACAGACGGTCGAAGGCGTTGACTGACTAGTTGTCTTTACTGAGTTTGTTCTTTCCTGACTCCCTGATGTCGCCTCTCTTACTTGTACATTTCTTTCGACGCTCTTCCGAGTTGAATTGCTGTTGTCTTTCACGCGATCTCCTTCGCTGTCTTCGATGTGAATCAAGTAGTGATGCTCCTTACCGCATCCTGAGATTCTACACTTGAATCCCTTTGTACACGACTTGGCGCAGTGTCCTTCTTCAAGGCAGGCTCTGCAAAGACCGTGTTGCTTCACCGTCTTAAGACGATCTTTTAGAGAAGAACTTTTGAATTTCCAGCATCTCCAAACTCCGTGAGTTCCTGAACATTGTGGGCATTTGTGAGCGATCGCAGATGGGCATTGGCTCTGATCACTTTGAACGGCTGCTAAGGTCGTGACTTTATATCTTTGGTCAGATCTTTCTTTCTTTGGATCTCTTCTTTCCTTTTCTGTCGTCGAGGAAGTCACCCTTAGTTCCTGTACGTATCTGTTGTTAATTCTGTCCGCTGTATTCTTAACGAACTGGACGAAGTCTGCATACTCAGCTCTGCCCTTTATCTTGATAAGATCTCCAGCTTTGTCAGCCCATTTCCTCTTTAAGCCTTCGTCTGGCAGTTTTCTCATCAGCATGACTATGGTCTCTTCGTTGTCCAAGCGACTTGAATAACTGAAACCCATGTTAGTAAGCACTCTCCTTGCGTCTTCCAGCTTCCTCGCGAACTCCATCAGGCTGCTAGCGTCAGCTCTTCTGATCAGAATCTCTTTCCACGCTTCAACGTATCTTTCGCAAACCGGGAGGTTCACGCAGCTTCTAATTGCTTCCTTCGCCTTTCCAACGCATTGTGCTAGTAAACGGGTAAGTCTCTGCGACTCGTCCGACACTTGACTTTCGATGTTATCCTTGAAATTCGTAACGAACTCTGCGTACTCCAGGGGGTCTCCACTAAACTTCATTAATTCCACTTTCGGTAGGGACGGACCTTGTTTGATTGCTTGCGCTATCGTCGTCCAAGCGTCTACCATGGAACTTTCTCTGGGTAGTGATGGAGGGGTATACGAGGGACGAAACTCTGTCGGCGTTGGATTCTGAACAGCTGGAACATACGGCGACGCCGATGCTCTCAGCGCCATCCCTTGGCTCACTTGCGGCGAGCTAGTGAGTTTCTCTGTAAGGGTAACGGGTGTGGACGCCATTTTCGGGCTCGTATAACAACAATTAGTATAAACACTGGGAATGGTGTGGTGACACGATGGAAGTGGATCAGGAACCTGCATGTGCGTACCTTTCATCGCGAGTTCACTAGTCACTACAGGTACGAACGTTTTCTTGGAATACTGGTCATCTCTTTTCAATGGTGATTGAGGCCGTGGGCGGCTGAACTGGGGAGTTATCTCAATGTGGTTCTCGCTTTCCCAACGGGAATGTGTTACCACGTCGACTTCAGGGCTCCTCATCAATTCTTGTACTCTGTTCCAATTCTTCCTCAGCTCTCCACGATATCCTGATCTACTACGTCTATACCGAATCGCTCGTTCGGCTCTGACTTCTTCTTCGCCAAATTTCTTTGGTTCTCTAACTCTCGAAGATCTTCTAACATCGGGCTCTCGTTGTTCAGCACCAAAACCAACTAAATCTTGCGTTAATGATGGCCATGTCACCTTTTTTCCACCATTCTCTACGCTTGGTTTTGCTGACATTGCTCCCTTAATTTCTTGGAATTTCTGGTTGGGCTCCCTGTGTCGCACGTGCGATTCCTCATGTACTTGCTCGTGGACTGATTTTACTCTCTCAAATCTCTCTCTTAAATCTTCACCAAATTCATCCAAATCTCTTCCATCCTGGTCGTACATCTTCTAGTTTAGATAATTTCGGCGATTTCGATAACCAAAGTCAATGATAAATGACATTAACTTCGAATGAATGTAGTCTCCAACTACATAAATAGTCGAGCCTTCGTACACATTGACTCCAACATACGTATTTATTAGCTCCAGCTTGACAATTATTCGACAATTACACGGTAGATTGTACGATTCGCTACAACAAACAACTTATAATTAATAAGCTTCACAAAAAGGGGCAAATTAAAAAGGAAAAAAGAAAAAAAAAAAAAAAAACTACTTACAAGTTAACGATGCACGCTCGACTGATTCTTGATGTTAAATATTTATGGCGCCTGCGGGGCCTCTAGTCTGCGGAAATTCTTTATCTTACAAATCCAATTCATCAAAAAACATTAAAGCCTTCTCCTCTTGCGGAGGTTTGAGAATTAATATTTAAAAATGTATAACCTAGTATGCTAATGTTGTTTATATTTTGGTCTTTTAACTTTGTTTCTGAAATAGCAATAATTTCTGGTAAAGATTTCAAAGTCGTAAGTAGATGTTCGCTCCAACTTTACTTTTTGTTGAACATCTCGATACTCTTTTGGAATTGGGTTTCATGCCACTGATAACTAAACCCACTCGAGTTACTGATCACACTTCCAAACTAATCGACCATATCTATACTAATGTACCACAAAAAAATTCAAAATCTGGAATATGTCTAGCTGATATCACTGATCATTTCCCTATTTTCCTACATCAAAGTATTCAAAGTATTACCGTGACTTCTTTAAATTTGATTATAACGCGTTTCAAAGAGACATACAGACTATTGATTTCAATAATCTAATTTCTTCTAACGTTAATGAAAGTATGAACGGAGTCGTTAACGCAATTCAATCGATTTCTGATAAGCATGTGCCACTTCGTCAAATTTCAAATAAAAAGAAAAGCAGCAGTAAGGGGGACTCGCGGAGGGGGTACCGGGAACCCCAGCAATTTCCCGCGCCAAGTGACCCCCGGCTACATCCGGTATTACCCGCCCGCCAATTCCGTTACTGCTGCTGTGTCTGCGTCGATCTATGATATATATAATGCATGAATGTAAAGAGTTTGCTTATGACTTTTGTATAAAGTGCTTGAAACCCAATTTTGTTGCCCCGCCACCAAATAAGTATATTTGTTGTGGTAAAAAAATGCGAATAGAAGATGACACATCAGCACAGTGTTACGAGTGCGGCAGAAATATCCTTAGACCAGTGCCAAATGCTACCAGAGAGCAATATTACGCCAATGGAGGTCGTAAGAAAACACCTTATAAGAGAATAAGATACTTTAAGGACTGGATGGACCACATACGAGGACTTCGCCCAGTATATCTAGGAGATGAAACGATGGAAATGATTGCGCTTGACTTAAAAGAACCAACCCCGCAAAGCCTACGGAAAACGCTGAAAAGACAAAGCTAGGGAAGTACTACAAGGCAATTCCACACCTTTTATCTCAAATTACCAACGAACCCATCCCAGAGGTGTCTAGGGATGTGATGAGTAGAGCTGAGTGGTTGTTTTGCCGTTTGGATAAGAATATTCCCCACTATCCAGACGCGATTTACGAGATATTTAAGGAGATAGACCCCGAGCATCCGTTGCTAGTATGGATACCCAGACTTTGACGTGAATTCAAAGTGAATGTCTACTGAGCGAGTTTTCTTTGTAGGTCTTCCTTGGCCTGTTCGTAGATCTTCTTTCGGGTTTCGTCGGACAGATCCTTGATAATTGTTTTTTTGGTGCCCGACTTCAACTCCTCGTACTTCTTCTCCTCCGCAAGAATCAAGGAGAACTCCACGTTGTCTATCTTACGGTCAACAAGAGCTTTGGAGACAAGGTCGGCAATCGTGTTAGACTTTGCCCTTGCTAGGGCTATGGTCGTGTCATGCTTGGATATCTTATTCGATAATTGTTTCATGATGCCCGTGGAGACAGCGGAGACAATACCACAGGCTGCCCCAACGCCGGCCAAAGGAACTCCAACAACGACGCCGGGCCCCGTCAAAGAAGTAGCAACACCACTGCCCGTTAAAGCAACAGACATAGACCCGGTTGTTACCGCCACCTTATGCAGAGTGCTGCGGGCGCGGGCATACTTCTTCCTTACGTTCTCGTAGTGCTTGACTTGTCCGTCCAAGTAAGCCAGGATTAGGTTTGCTTTGTTCAAGCGAAAGTTTTCAGCGTTGGTTTCAGAGGGGACAATTGGTGCTGTGGTGTGATAGTTTGGAACATCTGGGTACAACTGAGGTGCTGATGGTATAACATCCATTATATATACTAATGTACGACGCTTTTGGGAATGATATTGAGGAGCAGCCACATCATAACAACGGGGATTATGCGAACTGGAGGGCCTTTAGGAAGATGTTTCCACATGCAGACCCTAGTAAGTTCGAAAGAAGACCCGACGGGATTTACCTCAACGGCTCCAGAATGTACAGCAATGCGGACTTGAGTCCAAAGGAGGTACCACATTACGTGACAAAGAAGGCACCCGAGCATAAAGAAAGGCAACCTAATTTCCCGGAGAATTTATTGATAACCAACCAGGATTACCCATTTTACGATGCTTTAGGTGGCGTAAACAACTTTGATAAGATAGTAACGCATTTGAAGATTCTAGTGGGTAAGCAAACCTTTGACGGAGTAGTAAGGAATATCTTTAAGGATTTTAACCTTACGCACACTTCAGGAAAAGAAGCCCACGATTGGCTAAAGGGGCCTAACTTTAAGTACTGGCCGCAGCAGTTAAACTTTGCCGTCTGGGCGGCTACGAAGGGCTGTGGGGTTGCCGCGGATATGTTCGACATTGCTTTTCTAAGGTTCCACGTTGCCTTTACTATGCGGCGCATATTGAAGGAGCTTAATGTACCATTACCGGGGGAAAAGCCATTTAATAGAATGAATAACCACTACGATTCCGCTGCCCTAGAAAGACTAATGAATGAGTTTAAGCCGCAGCAGAGAGACTTTCGTTATCGGGAGGGCGCCACGCATGGCTTGGGCATTATCTATGCTTGGCATGTTGATGGCGTGCGTCCGGCAGACATGTATCATCAAAAATACCCCGGGGTCCTAAAGTTTTACGACTTGGGTGGTCGCAAGAATGACGTTACGCTGATCGATAGGATTAAGACAATTTACCCCAGTCCTTGGGATCCGTTTGTATTATTAAAAGGAAAAGGCCTAAGAAACCTAGCCAGGATCAACCGCAGCATTGAAGCATTCGTCTACTGCACCCTGGGAGCGCAGCTAAATACCCGCAGCCCCATCGTTGGATCTCAAGGTGCTTCGCGGGAAACGCAACAAGAATTCCTAACCCTGTTTGAGTCCGCAATAATAGAAAATGACATATCCAAGTCTGTTCAAAGGTATCAATTAGCGGTGCAGCAATCAAAGGTTATCAACGCTAATTCCGTTGTGGGTTAAAACAACAAGCTGCAGCGAGCTACTAAGGATATGAAGTTTGGGGTGAATGACGTGAACTCTGACATGACCAAGGGCATTCCTCACTTCGTAGAGCCAAAAAAGTCACACGAAGCGAAGCTACCCGTAGTTAAGAAACCATCAAAGAAGGCCCATGTTATGCCTACGATACCCGAGGAATATGACCATAACTTACTAAAGGCCGGCTTTGCCACCGCAAGCATTGGTCTTAGCTATTATATATGGTGATGAACAACCCCTACGTAGCTGGAGTAGATTGTGTCTATACGACTTACACAGGCGAGAGAAAATACACCCAGGCGTCTTGGGTGAACGTCACTGGGATGTCCGTGGATCTGAACTACTCGGGAAAGAAGCTGATAATATGCAGTATTTCTTTGGGAGCCGTTAGTAATGCGAACGTAGGATTTCGTTTCTGCAACGACAATGGAGTATTACAGCCCATGCGCACGAAAACAAACAACAGAGAGCCTACGCATTTCTCAGTAGAGCCGCCAACGAATAGCGCCGAGAATCTTTCCGTTTGGACTTTTCATCTAGTAGCCGACTGCCATGGGAAAGTAAAGCTGCAAATGCGTGTAGGTGACACTGGGAGCGTTTGCATAAATAGCATAGAAAATCAAAGGAATACTATCTATAACCACATGACAATTAGCGCTCTGACGGTAATGAGCCTTTAGAAGCAAACTATGTTTGCTGAAATATATGAATCGCTATACCCATCGCTTAGATGAAGAAGGATATGACGACGTTGCCTAGCATGACGTTGGAATGTGGGTTGAAGTTGGGGGCACTGCATTGGTCATTTGCACTATTAGCATTAACGCAAACACGCATGCAAATGTGGGGTTTAGACTCATTGATGAAAATGATGAGCCTCTGCTTCCTTATCGAACTTCAGCGAACACTAGGAAAGTTACGCATTTTTCGATGGAGCCCTACACTAGGTCCTCTGAAGACCTAACGCCGGTGACTTTTCATATGCTAGCCAATTGTAAATATGCTAAGTTGCAAGTCACTTCTGATGACGGCAAGTTTGGGATAAATCGCATAAGTCGCAGGCCTGCTAATGCCGTCTGGAGTCATAAACCCATTTCTACCATGAGTGTGTTGCCGTTGGTTCCGAATTATCAGGGCGGTGCTAATACTGTCTTTCATTATCCTCAAAGCAGGGCCACGCCCGACGAGAAGGATAAGGCAAAACCTTCACCTTCTTCAAGAGGACCACCCCAATAGCTGCTACCAAGATCCAGATGTTATTCCCCACGAACTTCAACAGTTCTTCGCCGGCCCTAAGTGCCAGGCCAAGAACACTACCCAGCAGCCCAGGAAGACCGGCCGCCATCTTTTTTCCCAAGTCCGTCAGCCCATTGCCTAATTTCTTTACGCCCGCGCCTGTAGCCTTAAGCGCGGATAGGATTACCCCTACTACGGTGCTAATAGCAACCGCGAATGCCAGCGGAAGACCATACTTCAACAGAGCCTTTTTTACCTTTTCCTTGGTGGTAAGTCCCACCTCCCGCTCTATGCCTTCCTTTTGCGCCTACAATTCCGCAACCCTTTCCCTAAGGGTTTCTATTTCCATTTGGGCTGCTTCCCTTTCCTCTTCGGAGCGGGTTTGATCGTCGATAACTTCTTGTTGCCGCTCTATTTGCCCCTCCAGGTCTTCGATGGTCTGTTGAAGTTGCTCTATTTGCAAAACCTTTTCGGCCATTAGCGCCATGATGCGCCTTTCCCTAGCATGACTCTCCACTACTTCTTCTCCCATGCGCGTTAGCTCCGCATCCTTACCAGCCAAGCGACTCATAGCAGATCGAAAGTCATTCTCGGCAGTGGTCTTCTTACTCATTAAATTAGATAGCAGCTGCCGAAAGTCGGCAATTTGGGCGGCATGACTTTTGGTAGTAGCTTCGTTTTGTCCCGCGTATTCGCCTTCTATTTCCTCAATTCTTTCTCTTAGGCCTTGGTTTTCCACCCGAAGCTCTTGAAAAGCCACTCTAAGAGCCGCCTCGTCCGCATTTGCCTTTAAGAGGTCATCGCGCTCCGCGGCAATTCGGCTTAAGGTGTTTTCAGCCGCCTTCTTTTGGCGAGCAATCTCCGCGATTTCGTCTGTCATTTCCCTTAACTTCGCCCGATGTATGGTTTGTTCAGCGAGGAGTGTGGGGTTGGGTTCGGACTGCATCTTACGCATCTTGACGTCCATTTCCTTTTCCCGGGAATTCAGTCTGGCGATTTCCTCTTCTTTGGCTTGGAGCAACTCATTCTGTTTTCCTAGTTGCGCCCTTAAGTCTGCCACGGTTTCCATTCGCCCTCCCGCCGCCGCTGGAAGCTTTGTAGCCGCCTTGTTTAAGAACCTACTAACGGCGGCTTTCGTTTCCTCCTGGGACAAGCCCTGTTGCAGGATTAAGTTGGGCTCCCCTATGGCTTTTCTCAAAGTAGGAGGAATCTTAGGGTCGGTAAAGTACCTACCTCTCTTATCCCTAATTACGTAGATCTTGGAGCCGGCTTTTGAAAGTCTGCCTATGATGATCTCCTTACCCCATTGGTTGCTGTCGTCGAATTCCAGCTGGGCTTTCTTATGATCCCAGTCTGGCAGTAGCTCCGTTAGTCGGTCAAAGTCGGGAATCACCTCTTCCTCTAAGGACTCATCCATACGCATGGTAACCATTTCCGCCCAAGCTTGTGAAGGAGGCTCTTGCGCGGTGCCTAAGTCGTCCAATTGTAAGTAGGCAGGACGAGGCTTACCACGGTTTCTCTTATCCCACATCTTACCTATTTTTTCTTTGGCCCACCGCCATGCTCTGTCACCAAATCGGTTTTTAAGAGCTGCGTCGCAAATTAGGGGGTCAACTTCCCCGCCTTTAGTCCATCCCTCGTATTCTTTATCGTTAATGTCGACTTGGCCTTCTTCGGTAAGGGGGTCAAAATCCGTTCCTTCTACTTCCATTATATATGATAAGCTCAAAGTTAAACCCCAACGTATTACCTAAGTAGGTTGGCGGACTAAAGGCAGAACGCACCTTTCACCGGGTCACCTTTACCCCCAGCAGCGCAAAGCCAGGGGAGACGCTGTATGTAGGCGTGCCCCGCCTAACGGATAACCTAGTCTTAGTACCCGGCACCTTGGCTCTAAGGTTTGACCTAACAATACAGCAAAGCACCAAGGACAAGCGCTATACCGTCAATAACGTGGGTAGGAACCTCGTTTCTAAGATGAGAATCAAGTTCGCCGGTGAGTCGCTTTTAGACTTAAATAGATACGATCTGTACACCACGTATAAGGATCTGTGGCTAACATCCTTCGACCGTGCACAGAAGGTAGAGTAGGGAATTGGAAGCGTTATTCTTCGTAAGCTTCGCAGCGATACCAACCCGGCGCCTACGGACTCCAGCGGAGCAACCGCAGTAGCAGACGCGACGAGGGTAAAGACCGCCTATGGTAGCAAGTATGTTTTCCCTTTGGATTTCGAAGTGATTACGAACCATGGTGTGTATTACCCCAGACAGTTATCCGAGTTACAGTTTGAAGTAAACTTGGCGGACACTACGAACGTCATTGGAGGCATGGACAGCGCAATTAGCGGGGTCGTGGATCCCTATTCTATCACTAATTTAGAGCTGCAGTACGAAACGGTATACAGCGAAGAGCTGGCCCGCAGCGCTGGCATGGAATATTGCGCCGGAAAGGCATTCCTTTACGACCACGTAGTGATGTACAAGACATTTAGCTTCCTGGATAAGACGGATGAGGTTATCAACCAAAGCATTAACCTCCCCCGAAGAAGTCTCACGGGGTTGATGTTGGTGTTTGCCAAACCCTACGAGGCTGGTAAGCGCAACTCCGAAGCCTTTCACAACCCCAACATCACTAACGTCGGCGTGAATATTAACGGGGTCCCAAACAAGGTCTACTCCTAGGGAATAAAGCCTGTAGACGTGTACAGGGAGGCAATGCGCAAGTTTGGCAACCAAATTAGCCCTGAGGAATTCTTTAATGATAAGTATGCGTTATGGATCGACATGCGCACCACCAACGATGAAACCATGCACGGTCAGGGTCTGCGGCTGGTCAACACCTAGGACGGCATCACTTTGGAGATCAAACGCACAAAGAATGCCTCCGCGGGCGACGGCGATAAGATAAACTGCTACGTCTTTGTCGTGTCTGACGCGCAGCTAAGCGTAGAAATGAATCAGCTAAAGAGTGTTGCATATTAATGACTTCGTTGCCTCAGCCATTCGAAAAGATAAAATATTTGACTAATATACCATGTTACGCGTCTTCGAAAACAACAACACCAAACTGCAATGCGTGGTGCAAGGCAACAAACTGTACTTTAAGGCGAAGGAAGTGGCGTTGGCGTTGGGCTATGAGAACACCAAAAGGTCCATTAGAGACCACGTTTCTGAGAAATACCAGAAAAGATGGGTCGACATGCAAGGGGTCCCAAGTCGTTCCCCTTCTACTATTCACCCGCATTCCGTGTTTATTTCCGAGCCTGGTCTGTATCAATTGATATTCAGCTCCAAACTACCCAAGGCTGTAAAGTTTCAGGATTGGATCTTTGAAGAGGTCCTACCCGCGCTGCGTAAGACTGGCAAGTATGAAATAGAACGGCGTTTTGACAGTCCTAACAAGTTGGTCTTCAAAATAGAGAATGAATTCGACCTGCATAAAAAGGTAGTGGACTACATCCGCAGGTTTTACCCCCAAATGCTTGTGACCCCTGGTCTAGGCGAACTGCAGGACTCCGACGGCAAACGTATAAAGTGCTGGCAGAAAGGATATCAACGCGGTCAACCTGACCTTCTTATCTTGAATGCACACGTGCGATACCGTTGTTTCTGCGTCGAGCTGAAGACTCCAAAAGGCAACGGGGTATTATCTGAGGATCAACGCCTGCTGCTGCAGCGGTATGAGCAGAATGGTTATAAAGTAATGATCAGCAACGATTACGACGATATCTGCAGAGCCATCACAGAGTATTCCCAAGGAATGCGTTTACCATGTAGGTGGTGCTACAAGCGCTTTAAAAGCGCGCAGACTCTGGGAACGCATTTAAAGATATTCCATAGAATATATGACGTTTAACGCTGTAAGGCAGATACACTGGCGAGATTTAAAGGAGGGTGTTACGTATGAAATAAAAAATTACGTAGCCTTTGAAGATATTGACAGGCTACGGTTGTTATTGGCGCATTAGGGTGTCACGTACAGCCTGTGGGCGCGGGATCGCGTCCGATACGTCATCGAAGGACAGGAGTTTACGCATCTGAGGTCGTATGGTAAGAAGGGTGGCTGCTGGGCGTTTGACGTCGCAAAGTGCGTCCTTCCTTCGCCTCTATGTGGTTAGGCGCGTCGCCTAAGTGGGGTTCGTCGACAATGAGGGTCGGCGACTCTTTTTTAACGATGCAGTCAGCGGGGGGTTCGCATGTAATACAGTCCATATATACTTAGGGTAATTAGTACTGCTGCGTAGGCTATCATATATCCATCCCAGAATGTTAAATAGGGGTTAAGACTTTGTTAAGGAAGGTCGGAAACCCTCCTAGAAACCATCCAAGAATGTTAAGGAATGGTTAAGACTTTGTTAAGAGACAGTTGGGTATGTGTTCCTCCTCTCTTACACATCCACATCTCTCACATTGCTGCCTCCAATATTCCCTGTTAGTCCATGGGACACCTTCTAACGCGTCAAAGCGGGGTAGCATCCTACTTATCTTCCTAAAGTAGTCTATTCGATTCCTTAGGTAATCATCCTTATGTTCGCAACGACTCATCAGATCGCCGCACTGTAACAATCCACTCCTTCCAGATCGTACTTCTCTGCAAAGAATTGGTATGCCCTTTCGTGTCTTTTTTTATGTGTCTGAAGACGTTGGCGGCTACTAAGAACCTTATCACAGTAACTACACTGCGTAGTTCTACGGCAAACCCCCTTTTTGACGTGGTGCTGCAGCTTCTGAAGAGTGCTGAACTCCCTATTACAGTCATTGCAGACCTTACTGATTGGCTTCTTTGTGCAAACCCCATGCCAAACATGGTATTGCAGTCTTTGCTTGGTACTAAATACCTTCTTACATTTCAAGCAGTCCATATATACTTAACAATATTTTAACCTCCATTTAACATTCTGAGGCATCTTTTGGGGGAGTTTGACGGGGTCCTTAACAAAGTCTTAACCATTCCTTAACATTATGAGGCATTTCTTACGGGAGTCTTGGACCCAGCTTAACAATATTTTAACCTCCATTCAACATTCTGAGGGGGTTTCTAGGAGCTCTTAACATTAGATTGGGTGTTTCATAAAGTCCACGACGGGCTCCTTAGCCCACGTTGCCATCGTTATTAGCGCACCAAACCGCTCCGCGCGCTTCAAACCGCACATTTCCTCATATAGCTCCTTTACGCGTCCATTTAGCTGGTCTATCTCCTCCCTTTGCATTTCGACCGTCCTCTCTAGGTTTGACTTTTCTTTGACCATTGCTTTGACTGCTTCCACGGGCTCCATATATACCAGCAAATGAATTTGCTTCTAGAAGGCAACTTGTTGCCTGAAATATATGAACCCAGATCACTTGCCTTGTAACGCTCTGATAGTAGGACCCACCGGCTGCGGGAAGACCCAGTTCGTCGTGGAGCAGCTATTAGGACCCTTTAGATACCGATTTGACTATATAGTACTGCTCTGCCCCACCTACGGGAACAACCGCACCTGGACGGGAGTAGGAGTGAAAGATGACGACTTCTTCGTATATATTTTGGACCCTAACGAGTTATCTGGACATCTTAAGTTCTGGCATAGACAATTCCCTAAAGATACACAGACACTCCTCATACTGGATGACATTGCCTGTGGGGACGACGTAAAAAGGCGCACTTCCGAGCTCGTTAAACTCGCCTTTAGCGGCAGACATGACAACATTAGCGTTTGGTTGCTCTCGCAGCAGCTTACCAGCCTCTCTAAGCCCTTTAGGGAAAACATAGGTTCACTTGTCGTATTTTATACTCCGAGCAAGTCTGATTTGGAAACCATTTTAAGCGACTACGGCGGTGAGATATCCAAGGAACAGTTGCATGAATACATGCGGCATCTAAAAACGCACCAACATTCCAAAATGATCTTCTCTTTCAGGTTTCCGTATTTAGTAAAGATCTGCGATCTTTAACTCCTAATGTATATGGAGATTGTGCAGTTGATAGATGAAGTTCCCACACAGTTAGACGAAAGTAACCTTAAGGAACAACTTAACATCCTTGTGTCATCTGGGAAGTGTAAGGAAATGATAGGCAAGGAACTTACCCATGAGCAGGTTAATAAGTTGTCAGAAGAGGAAGTTAAGAAGTTCCATAAGAGGTACGAGGCTGCCCTTTCAAGTAAGACCACGGACGCCGTCGCAGACTCCGCTATCCGACTTGCCACTAAATTGCTCGGACTTGCGCTGCCCATAGACGACGTGGAGCAACTGCGGAAGGACATAAGCGAGGACTATGTCATCGCCCAAGAACTTAAGATAACCTGCGGGTGGTTGTCTTTGAAGTGCGGTAAGTTAATGGCAGTCGCCTCTGCGGCACTTCACGTAGCTCAGCATGTCGACTTGAAAGAACTTACGACGTCTTGGAAGGACTTCAAGAAGGACAGGGACGTTGAAAAGGTCTTCCAGGCGGCACTTGCTGAGGTACCTGATCAAGTCGCCTCAAGTCCTTCTTAAGTACTTACTTAAGTCATCCTCAAGTCGCCACAAGTACTTACTCAAGTCGTCCTTAAGTACTTGCTCAGGTCCTATTAAGTTACTTATCAAGTCCTTCAAGTCCTTAGTATAAATGAGTGAAGCTGAATTAAAGGCGGAGGATCCCGAGCAAAAGATCACCAAGGCTAAATCTCCAGGAATAGTCGCTGCCGGAAAGAAGCTCGCAGAGATGAACAGGAAGAACAAAGCCAAGAAAGAAGAAAAAGAGGAAAAAGAAGAGGAATCCTTTATCAATCCTGGGTACGTCATCGGCGCATTAGGAGTTGCTATAGCAGCAGGCAGCCTCTACTTACAATGGCGGGCTACGAAGCCAAAGGTAGAACCCGTGCACGTGACGCAGAAGCCTAGAAGCAAAATACCCGTGATGGAATAGCAAGGTCATTCCCATGCGTAATAACCTTCTCGCTTTGTAATATAATGTCAACCGCGTTATTGAAAACTGTTGAAGAAGCAGCTATTATTACTTCCATTGTTGCGGGTATTGGTTGGGTAGGTAAGAAAGTGCTCAAAGAAGAGTTTACTGAAGACCCAAGTAAGAGCTTCGCTAACTTTGCTAAGATGACCGCTGCCGTGGGTGGGGCTATCATGGTAAAGGATTACCTACGGAAGGAAAAGTACATCCCTAATGTATAAATGGCTACCTTGGTCGCAGGCGGAGTTATTGCAGCTTTAGCATTCACTGGAGCTAATTATGGTGGTCAGTATTTGGATAGGTTGGTCAGAGGCAACAAAAGCGGAGAATTGGCTGCCGAAAGAAAAAGACACGACTTAGCGCTGGAGAAATATCAAAGGGACGTGGCAGCTTGGAATGAAAAAACACAAGCTTACCGGGATTGGTTGGATAAGAACTACCAAGACAAGATGCAGGCGGATAAGAACTTCGAAAACACAGACTACGCCTTTAAACTTTATGCGCAAGCACGCCCCGAGTTTAGAATGAGAAAGCCTCAGTTCAAGAATTACTACCAGCCTTCTAAGAAACAAAAAGACAATGAGTTGGTCTTCGTAGGAGTCGCAGGGCTGGCAGGAGGCGTAGCTTTGGCGTACTTAGTCTAAGCTGCGCTTAGCCTCTAGTGGCGCCTTTGGCGCCTAGAATATAATGATCGTCTTTTTGGAAAGCGACAAGAATAACTTTACCACTTATCTGAATCCCCCCATCAAAGCCCATAAGGTTCGGCTGGTTAGTTGCTCTTTGTACAATTCTTGGTATAATTTAGTCAATGCCTTGATCACTGAGCATAAAGGCGGCGGCAATTATCAAGGCGTATTGCTGCCCGATGGACATTACACACCAATCACCCTTGCTAAGGAATTAGCAAAACACGGTTATACTCTCACCACGGGATTGCCGCACGAAATGACCCTCAAACATAATATGCTAAACTATTCAGTAACTTTTGGAAAGTTTGACCCATTGGGATCTTTATTATGTGCCTCGGGCAAGACAATTACCGACACAGCCATACCCGTGAAATGGAAAGTCGCATCCTCTTACGAAGTCTATTGCCACTTGGTCCATAGTTACAGCAATGGAAAAAAGTCTTCTCTTATGTCCAAGTTCCTGCCCAGAGGTAATCCATTTGACCCAGTAGAATACACTCCCATTTCTTTGAGCTATGACTTGTCTCATTTGGTAGAAAGCATAAACATCCCCATTAAAGTGGACGGAGAGACGGTAGATTTCAACGGACGTAAGATCAATCTTGTTTTGGAATTCATATAATGTGTCGAACTGAGGACAAGCTCAAAAGGATTTACTACGGGCCTGAAGGCTATTGGAGAGGAGCGTCAGCTATCAACAAACTTGCAGCCGCGGCAAGGGTATCAGAAGAAACGGCTAAGAACTGGTTAAAAAAACAAACCCTCTGGCAGGTTTATCTTCCCGTGCCTAAGTGCATTCCCAGGCCCAGCTTCACCGTAAATGCCCCCAACGAAGTTCATCAGGCGGATTTGCTTTTCTTGCCGCACGACAAGGTGAGAAGAAAGACCTATAAGTACGCTTTGACCGTAGTCGATATCGCAAGCAGATATAAGGACGCCGAACCCATAACCAGCAAGGATTTTGGGGAAGTCGCAGAAGCCCTAGGTAGGATTTATAAGCGCGTCTTGAAATGGCCCAAGCTGCTGCAGGTGGATGCGGGGACGGAGTTCATGGGCGTGGTTACTAAGACCCTGAAAGACCACGACACTAAAATTAGGAGAGCCGAAGCAGAGTACCACAGGGGTCAGAGCATCGTCGAAAGATTCAATAAGACCCTAGCCGGGCGCCTCTTTGGATACCAGTATTGGAAAGAGCTGGAAGATCCATCGAAACGCAACAGGGAATGGACTCAGAGGCTCCCCCAGGTTGTCGCGGCTTTAAATAACGAGGCAGCCAGGGCTACGGGAATGAAACCCAAGGATGCTATGAAAAAGAAACACTTGGAACACAAGTCCTACGTCAGAAGTTCGAGGGCGGTCGGACTGAAGGAAAAAAAGCTACCCCGCAACATAGTGGTCAGATACCTCTATCAGCCGGGGAAACTCGAAGGTGGCAGTAAGAGAGCCACGGATCCTAACTGGTCTTTGAAAACGTATGAGATTTCGAAGTCCGTCACCAAGGAAGGGCAACCCGTGTTGTATTACCTAGATGGCCCAAGTCATGGATTCGTTAAGGAAGAGCTGCTCATAGTCCCCAAAGACTCAGAGTAGTGCTGCTCCACGCGCCCGATTACACTCTAGGCATGTTAGCCTTACGTTGCCTCTGCAATGGCCGCGTTTATTATTTATGCGATCCACGGAGAACTGCTGATCGTCATTCGGGTCAAACCTCCATAGTAGTGGTATGTCACACTTGGCACACCTTGCCCCTTTCTCATAGACGTCGTCCACACATAGGTCGAATTTGACCCCTCTTCCTTCGTCGTGCCGCTTGTAGCGAAGGAGTTTCTTAGCAATGTTCTCTTTGGCTACGTCTTCGGGGGTGCGGTCATAACGCAGTTGCGGACCCCAGGCTCTTTTTAGTTGCTTGGCATACTCCACACGGCTTACGGCGGTGTAGATAAGGTTGCTCCAACATAGCCGCTGGTCTATGATCCAAAGAGTCTCCTTTATGGTTAGGCCCTGCGCGCTGTGTATGGTTATACAATATCCTAGCCAATCTTGATGGGAGGTTATTTTTTCAACCTTTTCTATGGGTACCCATGCTTTGTCGTGCGTTACTGCGTTCTGCAGTTGGATGTCGGTACCGGGTACGCAAACGTCGCGGCGCTGCATGCGGGTGTCGTGGGGTTTATAACAAATGGGTACGGGATGCGTAGGGAAGCGCTCTTGGTGTATTTTGAGTAAGTCTTTCTGTATGCGAGACTGTGCTGCGCGCTTACTACTTAGCACCAGATCTTTAGGATGCCAGGCGTATAGAAAGTCCTCGTAGGACTTCGCTCGTACGCGTTTGCGCAGTGCCTTGCATTGCTCGGCGTCACTGAGCCCCCTTAATTCCGCTTTCAGGTTTCTTACTTGATCCTTGCTGCGGTAATCTGTGTTAATTTCTTCGGAGTGGTCTACGAAATCTTTCAGCCATTCGTGGGGCATCTCTCCGTCTATTGGAGGAGGCTGGCAGGGATCTCCGGCGAATATCACTTGACATTTCCCGCGAAGGAAGTCCACGAACTCCTGCAGGATTTCCAAAGGAACGGTGCAAATCTCATCCCAAAGTATCACCGGTGGTATGTCGTGGATAGCTTCCGGCACCCACTTTTGACCATTCCAACGAAAGAAGCTGTGGTAGGTTTGTGCGTCGTGGCCCATTTCGTAGAGTTCTCTTTCCAAACGATGCGTTGGCGTTAGCACCTTTATCTTAGGGAAGAGTTCCAACGCGCGCGTTGTCTTACCGCTACCACCCATTCCGTACAGGTAAGAGAATCTCTTATAGGAAATGGGGTCGGCAACTGAAGGAAGTAGATCCTCGGTTGGTTCTACGCGTCCCTTTACGTGATCGCCGTGATATTCTACGCGCGCCCGCCAAGCTTTGATTTCTTCATCTTTGACGCGCCATTGTCCACTTTCTGCTAACTCATCTGCAGTGTAGTATTCTTTCATCTTCTCTAAGACGTGCGGCTTAACATACAAAGAATCAGTGGCTACGCGTGGAATATCTTCTTTGTCAAATCTTAGGAGCATCGCAAGGAGACTAATGTGCGCGTATGCGAGCATGCTGGCACGCAAGTGATAATATTGCGGCCGATAATCCTGGTAGTAACACAAAGCATTCCATCTGCGCGTCTCCTCACCATCTACGAGGTAGTCCCAATTCTCCACAGATACCATCGTTCCTTGTTCATGAGCACGTTTTATGAGGAAGCTTAGTTCGCCTGCGTCTGTTATCAAACGACGCTGCATATGTTTCTCGCCCTCCTTGGCGCCCTGGGTGAACTTTCCTATGACAATCCTCGCGGTAGGATTATGATCTGGTAACCACTTTGTAAAGGCGCTATGGCAGAGAATGGCTTCATGCGCTGTGTATGTAAGGAGTTGGCGCTCTTCTAAGAACTTTAACAAAGGCACTGGGATCCATTCCTTCTCTTGTAAGTGTTTCCCATACCACGCATAAATAATGGGATGTAATCCTTTGGATAACTTCCATGTTGTTAATCTAACAAATCCTGTAGCTGGTGCGTCGTAATAACCAGGCAGAGATACTCTAAAGAATTGGCTGTCTGGATGTCCGTAGCGGTCGTAATATTCCTTACAATCTCCTAGGCCCTTGAAAGATGCTGGGTAACAATGTTTCATGTCTAAGGAGACGTATTCTTCTTCGTCGTATTCCATATTCCAAAGACCGCCGTGACCATGTTCTACGCACGCCTTAGAAATGTCTCCAAACTCTTTAGGAGTTGGTCTCCATCCATTTCTTTTCTTGGCGGCTAAGAAGTCTAAGCTGCGACTACTTAATACTTCATCTGAGAAGTCTTCTCCTAAAGTCTCACACGCACTCTGAATGCGTTGCTGTTCTATTTTGGGCCGGTAAAGAGTACCATCTTGCGTCATAAATTGACTACCTTCTGCATCCATTAACCAGATGGAATTATCTTGGATTAAGTCTACTAAAGGAGATGAGTCATATACCTTCGTCTCCTTCTTCCTGGGGAATCTCAACTCTCTCCAAGCGTGTCCGTTATGTTGATAAATAACAATGGGAGCTCCACGGCCTCCGTACTTATGTGTCCCGGGGTAAATGTACCCGTCTGTGATATCCTTTACGTGTATGCGCCTTTCTAATAGGACTTCTAGCTTTTTGATGTTACCTATGGCTACTCCGGCCCTATGGGTAGCAAGCTCCCATTTCCTTATGGCTTCTTTCCTTTTCAGAGTTAACTTTCCGCCGCGGGAAGAATCCTCAAAGAATTCCCTGACTAATTTGGCGACGCAGTTACCAGGATGTCTCATCGGTTGCAATCTTCTAACGTCTGGCTCCTCTATTTTGTACGCAGCATAGATAACTACAATAACGGGGTAAGCAACTTCGTAGAACAGCATGTCTATTCCTTCCAACGCTCCTGGTCGCGTTTGCTTATTTAAGACAAACAGGTCCCGCTTACCAGACGCCCGGATAGGATTGCGCCCCTTTTCTATTATCCATTCTCCGTCGTGGTATTTGATGAACGTTAATTCTAGCCGGTAGTTACCTTCAGGCATTAAGCGGATTATTCTTTCTGCTCTTACATGATCCATTGTCTCGTCTGTATCTCCTTCCATAAATGTCGTGAAGGCAAAGTCAGCATCTAAGTTATCCAACACCCGAGTTCGTAGCTTCCGCACAGTCTTATTTTGAATTCTTTGGATGGCATCCATCTATATCTAAGAAATATTTTAGGCTACGTTTGCGACATCATAGATCGACGCAGACACAGCAGCAGTAAGGGAATTGGCGAGCGGGTAATACCGGATGTAGCCGGGGGTCACTTGGCGCGGGAAATTGCTGGGGTTCCCGGTACCCCCTCCGCGAGTTCCCCTTACTGCTGCTAGAAAAGACAAATTAAGAAACCTTGGATTTCTAATGCTATTCTCACATTCTTAAAGAGAAAGCAAAAGTTATTTAAATCTCATTTTCTTAGTAAAGACCCTTTAAAAGTAAGACTGTACAAGACTTACAACAATAAACTAAATACATTAAAAGAAGCTGCCAAAAAAAAAAGGTATTTTCAAGATCAGTTTGACTTAAACAGCGACAATTTAAAAACTACTTGGAAGCTTATAGGAATGATTATTAATAGGAAAAAGAATTTTTCTTAGAAACAAATCTCAAAAATACTATATAAAAACAAGTGTTACATTGACAAAAAAAATTGTTCAGCAGTTCAACGCACATTTCGTTAGTGTTGGTCGTGAACTTGCAGGAAAACTTCCTCAAACTGATACAAGCCCTCTAAACTATATTGAACATTCTTTTGAAAGAAGCTTTATGTTTCGCGGCATAACACCACATGAAGTATTAGATGAAATAAGAGGTATTAAACTGAATAAGTCTACGTTTGGAGTTCCCCAACTGTGTATTAAACGTGCCAGTGTATATATCAGTGGACCTCTGTCATTGGTATTTAATCATTCTTTACTTCAAAGCATTGTCCCCGACATCCTAAAAATATGTAAAGTTACTCCTGTTGACAAGGGAGGAGACACCTGCGATCCGGCCAATTATCGTCCTATTTCTACTTTATCTAGATCTACATTTACTCAAATCAAGGGCGCCAGGACAGACGGATTGGGTTTTACATATGTTTGATTGTTTCAGTTATTCGTAGATTTCTAATTGAATTGATATATGCTTGTTTCTAAATGGATACTAAATAGTGTTCACTTATCTTTCCATCCAACGGTCTTTCTGGTTCGAATCAGCCGTACGATATGAATATATTTACCATGTCCACCAACGGTCTTTCTGGTTTGAATCAGCTGTACGTACGCTCTGAGTATTTACCGCTGCACTATCCGTGCCAAGCAGCGCCGGCGGCGCTTCGTTAGCGATTACTCGCCTTTAATAAGTTAATCAAATTTACCTTCAGTACAGTAAAATAGACCGGGGTAGGAAAGCAAGAGCGGTTCTTTTGTGCTCTCGTCTGCTCGGATAATCCAATTATTTTGGCAGTACATAGGGCACTTTGTTTACACAGCGATGATAGATATGACTTTGACGAACGCAAAACGAAGCCCGAACCACGGTTCGTTCTTCGTAATACGACCTCGAGGTCAAGCTAGCCAACGATCATTGTGTTCAATTTACAAAGTGTGTTATGGTGCGGTTCGTAGGGTCATAGTCATTGGTAAGGTAGTGGGTTCCTGAAAACATGTGATACATGGTCTGTGATATAGTTAATATGTATCGTCATCTAACTTTCTCTACACTAGGGAATGTTGATTATTATTGTGTGGGTTCCTGTCTAAGTACAGACGGCTTTTTCTCTAGCAGGGTTTGCTTACGATTTCCCATTTGATTTGTTCCTATGATCTATTTGCGATTACTTATACCGGCTATTGCAAAACGTACGTTACACTGAGGCACAGACGGGGCTGTTCTCGAGGACGGGTCTGTCATCGAAAAAGTGTCGTACTAAACTTTAATAACTTCAAAAAAATAGTTTTTGGCGCTCACCGCTTGAATACGAAAAGAATTCTATCTTAATAAGTAATATATTAAAGATATTAATATTATTTTGATAATTGTATCTTAACTTTCATCAAAAGGATTTCTTTGGATATACAATTCGTAATTTCTAGAATTCGAGGCATTATTTTGAAATATTGAGTTGGCTGCTGAGTTGGCTGCTAATTTCAGCGCGGTCAAGAAGTGTTCCTCAAGAATTCAAGTGTGTGTTTTTTAGTAAACAATCGTATATTATTATTATTATTTTTTTAATGACAAGCATTTTTCTCGACGAATCGACAAATCAAAGACCTTCTCTCGAAACTTTTAATATTTCTATAGATAAGCTTAATTTATTTAATGCTGGATAAAATATAACACGAAGAGCATATTACGACAACAAATATTATCGTCCTTTATTTATCTTGTAAATCTTTAACCATTCGGTTGTTTTTAACCAACTATCGTATATTTCCCGTTCAAGAAAAATACAGCTTTGTTCGTCTCCTATCGCGGGGTCCCATCGGCAAAACAAAGAAGACTTTCATTCAATAATTTGATATTGTTCTACAGATAATTTATTTAATTATTGAATGAAATATAAATTTACACCTAATATTCAACTGTTTATTAAGCTGTTCGAGCAAGTATGATTATAGAAATGAGCTTAAATTTGTGTTGTTGAAAGATGTTATTGTATGGACCTAGACTTTCACTTAAACAGTTAAATAATATTTAAAAACATTTACAAACGCCAATTTAATGACAAGAAATTCATCAAATTGTATTTTGCATTGCCTTTTGCATTATTTTTTTATTTTGTCTCAGTTGTCCTTGTCAAGTTTAACTAAATGTAAACTTCGTCCCGATCTGTAAAAGACGTAATTGCTGGGATACCTGTGGTATACCAGCTATAAAATGTCTTTTTTTTTTTTTTTTTTTCTTTTCTCCTCGACAAAATGGCAAAGTTGCGCAATAGTACCCAGGGGCCTTCAGGAACCTACCCAAGAGAACTTTGCGGGTATCTGCTATAGGGTTCCCGTCTATAGTACAATCAATTATCATGTACCAGGTGTCAATCAATGTCACTATGTTGTCAAGTGACTAATAGAGCGCGGAGCTAGCAGACCACATGGCACAGGTTTACGTCTACGCATGCTCTTTTTCGTTGACCGCTGTAATTCAAGACAGCCGAGCTAGAAATATTAATATATATCTTTTGCTATATCCAGGATTTCAAACCGAGAAGATAGAGATGATTTTGAAGCGAATATTCATAAGAATTTTCAATGACCTTTATGGGCAAAAGCTTGTTTTGGTTAACTATTCATGATTCATCTACTCGAACAGTATTTTCTGCACGAACATCTGAAGATCGATGAGGAGAACAGGGTTTCAAGAGTCAGAATTACGATAAGCGGTCATAAAAAAAAACATTCAGCATGATTATTCTCTTGAACTTGACAATATAGTCTTATAACCTATATTTATGTATTTATATTAACTGTTTTGGCTTCAAAGTCTACCCACAAAGAAATATGAAACGTCCTAAAGTTTGCACATGAAAACCTCAATGAAATCTGACGGCTCCTTTTTCGGGTTAAAATTGCCATAATTCTTCAGTTTTTACTTTATCTGTACCGTTCAAAAACCAATATCTTTCCTTGATACAGTCTTGTTTTTTTCTACAATCGATTTTTAAAGATTTTTTAGAGAACAAGCAGAGATTTCGACGAAACTTGACCATGCACTTGTTTATTTTTCGCTACTCGCTAGAGCGATGGTACTTAATCCGTGAAATAGAAACAAAATAATTATTGACTAATAGTCGCAATTTAGTGCCTATTTAGTCGATATCACTCAAGTGTATCAATCTATATATGAATACACAGGAGACATCAAATACACAAGAAACATGTTAGTCATTTGTTCATCAATACTCTGACTATCAATGACTAACATGCTTCTTGTGTATTTGTCGCTCTATCTATCACAGGATAGATAGTGTGTACGTTAGCCAATCAGATTGCAGGATTCTTGATAGTATACTAGTAGGTTTATGCTAATAAAGCTATATAGGATCTAAGAGATCCCTAACTTGAGTTATAAACATCTGGTAAAAGGAAAGGTATTTTTATAGCTTACAGGTCGCCAAAAGTAGAATGAAATGTGCGAAGCCAAATTTTATGCCCATGGCAAAATTTCTTCTTAAATTTCAAAATCAATCTTTTTTCGGCCGAATTTTTGTTTGTTTTTTGTTTTAGAGAACAATTCAGTGCATTTCACCAGCTTGAATTTAAATTTCAAATAGAATACAAAGCAGAACATCTGGTTCCCACTAACCCACCCTCTTGAGCCCAGGAGTAATTTTTTATCACTTAACTTCAGGTTCCCGAGGATTTCACTAACCCGGTTTCCAGGTGATCACCTTTTGACAGTCATTCATGGTGGCGGTATTCAGAGAAAATAACTCAGAATTATGTAACAGCAATGCATTTAAAATTCTACCTATGGTTGTAAGCGTCTACCTATGGATGAAATAATGCATTGTGGTTAAAAATATTTGATGAAATTAGCGTGGAATGAAACCGCCCTCTTTTTTTCTTTGAACAGCAACAAAATGAGTTCCAAAATTTATAATAACATTATACATAATAATATTATAATAGTTTAATCACACATGATCGCATAAAAAATGAATTACGATGTGTTAACAAGTAGCAAACAAATTTGGCAAAATCGTTAAGACATACTATATTATAGGGAATGGGCTGCATTTTAAGATTAAAGAAAAATAAGAAAAATAAGATAAATATGAAATCAGCTTGCTTAACTACTGCTATTAATCATTAACGACTAACTAAGAGAACAAGTACGAAAAGCTGAATAACTAATGAGGTATTTTGCTATTGCCCATTGAGATTGTACTGGAGAAGAAACTTCTCTTAAAGCGTCCTGTTCTCACTTAAAAAGAGTCAAATTCTTCTATTGCGAAAGGTCGAGTTTCAAACCTCAAATAACTGTCTTATCGATTCTGCACGGTATATTAAAAGCAACAAGGCGAATTATCAAACTGCTAAATGTGTATCGAATTCACAGGATAATCCAAAGAAAACATCTAAAGCCTGCGACTTGAAAATACCATTAGCGTACTAACGAAGATGACCTTGCATATATTCAAATTGTCAAGTCAAAGTGCTATTTTTTTATTATCATCAAATCGTCCATATTTAGTTATTACACTCAAAAAATGTATTAAGCAGCTTTCTTTTATTTCCCAGTTGTATTTATGAATTGCATTGTTTATAAGTGAATGTATTTATTTATTTTTGCGACGTTTTTTTTAGATGTAAACATTAGGACCTGTGCTGTGCGTTTTCCTAATCCTAATTTAGATCTACCCATGCAGAGTAGGTTTCAGCCTTTAAAACCCAATCACATCCTATTTCTAAAAAAAACCTAGATTTAACCTTGACTTTAATTTGGCATTGATATTAACAAGGGAGAGTGGGGCTAAAATCAAACCCTACATCAAACAATAAGTGATAGGGCGTGGTTGGGTTTTAAACCAGTTAAAATCGACGTGTTCGGGTTTGCATTAAAATTCAAGACCTTGGTCCTGCGCCCTAGCGTTTTAACTTTTTTTAAATAAGCCATTTACTTGCATATTTTCACTTGGTTTGTGGCTTTCGTTAAAGTGCAAATGAACCCTTTGGCAATACATTCAGTACTGGTTCTGCGTAAAGTATATAGTTGATTGGTAAAATATTTCTTGATTTGGGTGATGCGTCTCTAAGTTATGAAGTTGACTTAATTAACCTATGACACCTAACTCAAAATTTTCAGCATTGATTTTAAATGAAGTGAATAGTTAAATGGTAAAATATTTCATATGGTTTGAGTGATGCATTTTGGAGATATCAAGGTTTATTCTCCCAATATGTTAATGATGTGACGTCAAAGGAGGCATTCAGTTTATCCGGCATCACATGTAAATGGAAGCACTGAATACTATGATATGTTTTTTGCAATAGCCTTTCTATAAGCCCTGAGTAAGACAATGATGTTTTATACAAGATATCTTACTGCCCCAGAATAGTTTTGTATGTTAAATAATGCCTCTATGAGAATATGCGTAATCCCGAACTACTTTCAGGGGCAGCCGTATAATTCAACCCTTAAAGCAATGTGATTAGCCCAGGAATTTGCAACTATCCTAACGTAACGAGTCAGGATAGCGTTCTGTAGAGTATTTGTTTGCACGGTATTTCTGTCGCTATTTCCTTGGAAAATCTGCAATACAATAGATAAGATGAATAGTTTACTTATCCATGCATCCATCCATGCATCCAAGCATCCATGCGTCCATGCGTCCATGCGTCCATGCATCCATGCATCCATGCATCCATGCGTCCATGCGTCCATGCGTCCATGCGTCCATGCGTCCATGCGTCCATGCGTCCATGCGTCCATGCGTCCATGCGTCCATGCGTCCATGCGTCCATGCGTCCATGCGTCCATGCGTCCATGCGTCCATGCGTCCATGCGTCCATGCGTCCATGCGTCCATGCGTCCATGCGTCCATGCGTCCATGCGTCCATGCGTCCATGCGTCCATGCGTCCATGCGTCCATGCGTCCATGCGTCCATGCGTCCATGCGTCCATGCGTCCATGCGTCCATGCGTCCATGCGTCCATGCGTCCATGCGTCCATGCGTCCATGCGTCCATGCGTCCATGCGTCCATGCGTCCATGCGTCCATGCGTCCATGCGTCCATGCGTCCATGCGTCCATGCGTCCATGCGTCCATGCGTCCATGCGTCCATGCGTCCATGCGTCCATGCGTCCATGCGTCCATGCGTCCATGCGTCCATGCGTCCATGCGTCCATGCGTCCATGCGTCCATGCGTCCATGCATCCATGCATCATGCATCCACACATTCATGCATCCATGCATCCACCCATTTATTCATCGATACATCCATCCATCCATCCATTACCTTCTTGGCGTTATTTTCGAAGTAAAAATCCCACGCGTTCCCGTCGGTGCTGTATTGTATAGTATAATTAGTGACCCATTGGTTATAGCCCATCGGTCTTCCTTGTGTGGCTACCATGGTAACGGCAGTGATTCGTCCCAGGTCTATCTGTAAATATTCACCTTGCCTTCGGGATTTAGCTATCCAGGTACCTACGTCTCGTTTGACGTCATTGGGTTGGGACGGAACATTGTTAAGTCTTCCACGCCATGGCTCCTTACCAGACCCAAAGAATGATGAGGCAGTAATGGCCGGGTTAGGAATGGTGCCGTCTTCTAGACCCAAAGACTTTTGACACACTAAAACAAAACAATTCCATGCAATTCCACACTAGCTTCTTGAAGAAAAAACAACCTCCCATGTGCATCAAGAACTGAATATACGCACAGCTAAGCATTGACAATTGTTTTTTAGCAAAAAAATTAAAAATTTTTGTTTATCAAAAGCCAAAAAAAAAAACAACAAAAAAACCAAAAAAAAAAAAAAAAAAAACAACAACAAAAAACAAAAAAAAAGAACAAAACAATTAAATTTTGTTTTAGCGAAATGTACATTACATAGCTTGCACTACTCAAATGCATCATCGTGCACGACCCCTTTCTTGATGCACGCACGCGCACGTTAACTTACCCATCAGAACATTCGTTATATCGTTGCTATTTAACAATTAGATTACGAGTTCGAGTTTTCTATGAGTCAATAGATAGCGCCGAATCGACTATTTGACTCATAGAAAACGAGAACGAGTAGTCTAATTGTTTTAGCATAAACCTACTAGCTAATAATATAGTATTGAAAACAAAAAATGACACTGAAAACTTTACTTTACAAAGCCACCGGCAGCACTGTTTTCATTCATATTTGCGAACTCAACTCGAAGTATTAACGTAAAGCATGAACTTGCTCAATTTTTATAGCTTTTTGTGTCTATTATTACTGTCAAAAGTCTCTATCCAATGTTTTTTATCTTATCAGTTCTTGGGATCATTTTTCTAATTAATGAGTGACAAACTGAAATAATTTATTGTACAAATACTTTGTTGTCAGATCCTTCAAAGCCGTGCCATGTTTACAATTTTTACTCGGGCTTCCGCAGGAAGCCGAGTCTAAAAATGCAGGCCGTTCTTTTTCGTCGTATTTGGTCGCCAAAATTGGGGTCATGGTCCCAGGCGTTCCTAGCAGAGTCGCTGGGTACTGGGGATGGAAATCATAACCGCATGATAATCAATGCTAATCTAAACCCTGCTTTCTTCTTTCCTTCTGCTTCGGTTCGTGGGATTATAAAGTTGTTGCGTGAAGAAATCTTTGGAAAGCGCTATGCCTTATATGATCATCCCACATACAAACGCACTCACCATTCGTGGTAGGCCCACACTAAAAGAAGTAGAGCTTTTTCGGAACGGGTCGGTCCACGAATCTTATAGCTTGAAAGCGTTGAAATCTTTGAAAACATGTAAGCTGCACAATCCTCGAAAAGACTGCCAAAACTATGACTACGACTCAACAGAAAACTATGAAGCTGAAATGAACACCTCAGATGTTGAAATAACAGAAAATCTCCTTGAGCAGAACCTCGAAGGTGAAGGAAACAACAAGCAAATCGCCATATTGGATAAAGAATATAGTAAGCGAAGCAACTTGAAAAGTAATATCTAAGTTTAACTTTCTAGTTAAATATCCTGATTCATTTGTTTGTTTTTGCTGTATTCAATAGTCGTAAAATACGATTTGATTTTGCACAAATAACCATTTGTGTTTATATCGTACAAGCGATTGTGAACATTGGTTTTCTCCATTACGTATGGAGTCGCACGTGCTTAGTAGAAGACGTGGTAAATACACTTGTCCGGAACATACTCGAAAAAGTTATCCATTCTACAAATGTACATGAACATAATGATGTTTTAGTGCCAATAAAGGTAAAAGAATTCAGATCTCGTTATGCAAAGTATGTATTTCATAATTGTCATGTTGAATGTGATACAAAATTTCTCATAAACTTCCCAACCCAGGGGCACATGTTTGCTCCAAATCCCAGCATTATCCCCCCACGGGGTTTATTTTGATAGGTGCATTACTTCGGGACTGCTTGATTGCAATGGGAAATTAGAAGTTTTCCTGCAACCGATTATCTTGCTTTCCCATTTAAAAACTTCACCGTTTTATTCAGACATTTTTTTCAAAATTATACAAAACCAACTAACCAGTATTACACCATGAGAACTATATGTATGCTGTCTTTCGCCTGTCATTAATTACATTGTATAGGACGCATTTCAGTTTCAAGAATGAAACTTACGGCATGGTCCTTAATGTGCTGTGACTGTGTTCATAAGCATTCTGATTGGAAAAGCAGTTATCTTTCACGCTCTACTAGTAATTGGTTGACAGAATGCTGCAATTTTCGCAACGCGTACCGTGACTTCACACGTAAGAAGAAGCCCGAGTACATGATCATGGATCGTCTAGTTTGTTTAAGATTCTTGTCAGTTAACTTACACTTTCTTTATTGTTTCGCCTGTTCTTACCGTTTAAAATTCTTCTTGAATACATGTGAATAAGTTGTGTTTTGAATTTTTTCTGTACTTTGAGGGAATCTTTTAAAATACCATCGTTATCTCAGTAGTCAGTTGTTTGTCAGTCGTGAAGTTCGCACATGAAAATCTCAGCGAAATCTGACGGCCGCTTTTTCGTGTTAAAATTGTCACAATTCTTCAGTTTTTACTTATCTGTACCGTTCAAAACCTCAATATCTTTCCTTGAAACAGTCTTGTCTTTTCTACGATCGATTTTTAAAGATTCTTTTAGAGAACAAGCAGAGATTTCGACGAAACTTGACCATGCACTTGTATATTTTTCGCTACTCGATATCTATCACAGCATAGATAGTGAGTAAGTTAGCCAATCAGATTGCAGAATTCGTGATAGTATGCTAGTAGGTTTCTGCTAAGTTATAATAGAAGATACATATTTGGTCCCCTATAGCCGCGACCGTTGCCGTGCTTTGCACCAGAAAAAAACTACATGGGGAAATGCCCAAAGTAGGGAGTAGAGAGAACAATGTTTTGCAAGCAAATTTGAATACCTGTACAATTGTAAGAATCCATGTCAAAGTCTGGCCGACAGGTTGATCCCAATCGACAGGGGTTGGACGAGCAAAGATTCTTTGTAAGAAAGAGAAAAAAGGCAAAGATGCAAGATAAATATAAACAGATATTTCATTGGTAATTATATAATAAGAGAAAATAATAGACTTCTTTACATTGGATATTATATTTATCCGATAAAAAGTTAATGAGGAATACTTTGATATTCCCCATCAACATAAAAAAAGGTAAAGTACCTATATTTAACGTCGGTAGTTCCTTCAGTTGAAATTCAACTGCTATAAAAGGAAGCCGACGGTGCCCACTTTACCCCATCTCTCCATCAGTGCTTTGTTTTAAGAGTATTTAAAGCTGAAGCTACACGGATTAGAGAGAAGTCGAAACAGACCTCAAGCTCTGAAGGTCGCGCACTAACCAACTGAGCTACGCCTGCTCCTAAAACAGATATGACGTAACATATGCACTCCAAAACTAGACCTAATCTACTGTTTCCCATTTCAGACCTATTGTCATTCCCTAGAGCATCATTTCTTCGTTTAACGGTTGTTCACGAGAAGACACGAGAAGATGAATACCTCTCAAACGAAGACTCTTATTCTCAAGAAAATGACACGTGGACTGATATTCATGAAATAAACTAAAGCAAAAGAGATCGATAAGGGATGATTTCACTTTGCCAATGGCTCGTACTTCTCTCCGAACGTTCTTTTTATTGTTACTTCTAGCATGTTGTATTAAGGTTCGAAGCACAAAAAAAAAAAGGTTTTCTAATTTACGGGACCGCGTTCTTCTTTTGGTTGAAATCCAAACGACAGAGGAAGCACAGCCTTTAATTTGCCCTCAGACATTTTTACAAAAAAAAAAAAAAAAAAGAAAAAAAAAAAAAGAAAAGAAAAGAAAAGAAAAAAAAGTGTACATAAATAAGAAATTTTTTATGTACACTTTTTTTTATGTAAAAAATGTCTGAAGTCAAATTAAAGGCTGTGCTTCCTGTGTCGTTTGGAGTTCAACCAAAAGAAGAACGTACCGGAAATTATTCGTCTCTATCTTGTACCCGGAACCCCAAACACGAACCATTACACATCTCCAAGCTGGCTACACCTTGGCACTTTAATATGCATGTTACACCCGTCTCCCCACCTCCCCTCCACCACCATACTAAATAATTTAGAAAGTGACGTCATAGTGTGAATATATAAACACTCACCTTAATAGGGCAGTACTCATATCCCACCTTGGTTATCACGTGACCGGGGTATGCTACGTGATCATTGTCACTTAATTCACATATCCTTTCTTTTCCCTCATCTGGTCCCATGTTGTACGATACGCATAATTCGTTTAGGAAGCAATAGTGCTGGCATAGTTCTAGACCAGGCGAAAGGACTTGAAATGACTCTATGGTATGGTTGGTAAAAGTCTTGTTCTTCATGCAATCAAGAAAAGTCAGTGATCTGCAGCCATTTCCTGGAGGATAATTAAACCACATTATAATTAAAACACTTATATTATTATAATTTATAATGAAGGAGATGGATGCAGGAATTGCCATAGTGCATGCATGCCGGAAGTGAGCGGAATTGTTTAGTGTGGATTTTACGTTTCATTCGTCTAGGTAATAATATAGTTTCTCGTTCAATTTGGAAATAATTTGCACGAGTTTGTTTTGGAAAGAGTCTGTATTTGCGTGGGGCCGTGTAACGAACGCAATTTGGGCTCTTTCAAAAACAAACGAGAGCAAATTATTTCCAAATTGAACGAGAATAATTAAACCACATTATAATTAAAACACTTATATTATTATAATTTATAATGAAGGAGATGGATGCAGGAATTGCCATAGTGCATGCATGCCGGAAGTGAGCGGAATTGTTTAGTGTGGATTTTACGTTTCATTCGTCTAGGTAATAATATAGTTTCTCGTTCAATTTGGAAATAATTTGCACGAGTTTGTTTTGGAAAGAGTCTGTATTTGCGTGGGGCCGTGTAACGAACGCAATTTGGGCTCTTTCAAAAACAAACGAGAGCAAATTATTTCCAAATTGAACGAGAAACTATATTATTACCTATTAATAGTATACATGAAAAATTTTCAACCAAATTAGAAAAAAAAAGATGTGTTGGAAAAAAATGCACGAAGCGAAGAATTCGTTTGTTTTTCGATTATTTTTGTCAAAAATCGGTTTACAAAACAATATTTTATCAACAAAAAATTTATGCCAGGAAAGAATTAAGAATAAAAAAGATTGCTTTTGATCTTTAAAAAGTTAAAACATGTTTAGAATTCATTTTTTCATCTTCAAAACTTCAAATATTTGAATTTTTTTTGAGAAAACAAGTAAGCATATTGCGAAGAAATTCTGCAAAACTTACATAAATCATCAAAAGTCCTCTTTCTTAAATTCCTGAAGGCTCCGCAAAGGAAAGTGGAGTAAGCTGCTTTCTTTGTACGGAAGTATTATTTACCTCTTTACGGATAAAGTAGGCGAAAGCTCTTGTTTAAGTTTCAACATCAAGTATCAACATCTCTCACTTCAAATTTCGTGTCAAGTAACTTTAACAGCTGTAAATTGGCCCAACTGATGTTTACTTTCCTTCTTAATTCCCAAATAACATACATACTAAAGAAAAAAATAATTATAATACAAGAGAAGGACCAAGAGGGAAGGCGTGAACGGGACCTTGAGTCCCATGCGAGGCTACTTTCCGCTAAAACGATAAACAAGTAAAAAGACTTAAGCGAAGGAAAGAAGAAAAGGGATAAATAAATAAAATATATTGCCAATGCCAACCACAGTTACGATAGAGGCTCCACCTGCAAGGCCTATCAGTATCAAAAACATTAATTAACAGATCCTTGTTTACATTTGTAACCAAATCCTTTGAAAGACTTTAAACTAAGAAAATTACAAGATATAGCTAATTTGCATATTAGCTTCCAGAGTTTAACATAACGATTGAAAAAAGAGGACTGAAAAGTAGTTTACAAAAAGGTGTTTCTAAGTATGGTAGTTTAGATGGTAGAAATATAAAAGAAATCTTCCTCTAATCAAAATTTGAAAAGACATTCTATGATTTTTTAAAAGAAATTTTACTCGAGGGATCCGACTAAAGTTTCATCCCTTGTACTATACGCCGCGCACTGATCAAGACGCTCGATTTTTATGAAAGTACTCAAGTAATGTTTCTAGCAGGGGCTGTGAGCTCCCTGTGCTATTTTGATGAGAAAAATTTAATACTTTTTCTGTTATCTCCCGGGGCAATCTTTTATGTGGAATACCAAAATATTAATAAACACAGGCTATCGCTTAATTAATAATATGTTAGCACGTTTTTGTCAAGGCAGCTGACTACGTACAATTCAAATAGGGAAAACTTGAAACGTTAATCTCAAAGTAAGTCCAATAAGATAAAGTTATAATTAAGGAAACAGAAGAGCAAATTATCAGCACGCCGTCCAAACATATGAATTCAATGCGATTTGACCTTTAAAATTAAAGAAACGTCCGCCCAAAAGAAATGCAAAAAACGGTGACTGAAAAGGCTTGAAAACATTATTCGCAAAAACCATTGATGTCGTTTTCTCAGTACATAAAATGTTGTTTTAATTGCATCGTATTTTTTATATCATTTGTTTTATTTGTATTGCACTATATTTTGCTCGTAGCTCAGTATACACTGAACATATTTATTCGAGGGTTTTCCTTTAAAAACTCCAATTTTCCTTCCTCTGCCAGAACGGCAATTAACCTTCTTAGTAAAAGTGAAGACCTCAAACCTCGCTAACGTACCTTGAGTTTTAGTCAATAGGTCTACAATCATGAAGACGGCAGAGTAAACAAATATTTTCTCCATGGTGAGTGAAGAATCTCGTTCGATTATCTGAGTACAGTCGCTCGTTGGTTTTCTCCTATAGTTAGAGATGTAGTTTCCCCGAGGCCTTCCGATTTTCCTCCTTTCACTAATCCAATGGATATGAAGTTAATTTGTAGATATAACAGTCTGAAAACTCCTTTTTTTTCTCTCCTCACCAGGACCAGCAAAGTACCCAGCGAACAAATTGCAGAATACCACACGGCGCGATTCGTGTAAACAGAATGCTTTGCGTGTAGTGTCAACTGCCCCACTTCAATTGATTGCACTAAATAAGGTTTTTTTAATTTAGTTTTGGTACTATTAGTATTGCATAACAAATTCGAAATTATTCGCGTTTTTTCTTTCATTACCGGCTTATTTAATTAATCAATTTATTTTTATTTTTGATATATCTCTATATATATATATTTATATATAAGATAGCTTACTTATCAGCTTTTTTTTAAATTTTGATATAGATGAAATAGTTTATTGGATTAAACAAATATTTACGTATAAGGAAAAGGTCTAGAAGTTTTTTGAAAATCTTCCCCGGATATTAATTCAGTTGGCAAGCACCGTCGTAATTTTTTGGATGAATTTTACAAATAAATTAAAGCGGTTTATTTCATTTATTACTGACCGAGTGCAGCCCATTTCTACAGACCGCTGTGTTTTTTGACCGTCTACAGCTTATTTGTTCATAGCCAGCATCGAAATGATCACAAATACTAACGGAAATTAAAGAATGCACAACTTCGACAATACAAACACTACAATACAAATTCCAAAGACATTCACTAGAGAACATACATTTTACGCATCCACTTATTAATTCTTAATTAGTAAAGTAGCCTCTTCGTTCTCTTCTGCGGCTTAACAATTTTCTCGTCCTGCTGAAAACCAAGGCCTGGTTGTATGAAGGGTTGATAGCGCTATCCGACGAATACATTTATGGATACATTTATTGGATAATAGCATCGACTTATCCACTGGATAAGGAGTTATTCATCGGATCGCTCTATTCACCCTTCGCACAACCAGGCCTAGAGCTATCCCGTAATCTTTTTTTCAATTATTGTATTAATATATTTTAATTTATAAGTGGTAGGCTCTTGTATATAGCGAAAACAGAAGGTATGTCATTAATATTACATATTCCTTGCACAAAGAGTTGCTCTTGCATTTCAGCTGCGTATATACTTTGCTTTCGAAAATGCTAGGCTTTGAAGATTCGCTTTCATTACTGAATGTTCGATCGAATCGAATAATGAATTCAACAATCCAAAATTAAAGTCATTAATGACCTCTACGCGTCCACGCTGGAGGTGGTTTGACTGTAATTCAAATTCCTTAAATTAATTTGGTGTGCATAAGACGGTATGGGGCTGGATTAATATTGGCTTGTACGCTGAGAATCTCCAAATTGGAATGTCATATTCACAAAATATTAATTGCGGACTTAAATGCTATTCAGCGGATATTTTTCGAAAGGGTAACAGTATTAAGGAAAACCACAGATTCAGCTTTGGTTTCACCGTTCTGAAAACTTAACAACAACAACAAAAAAAAAAAACGCATTTCATTTTTGCATCGCCAACTATTTGGGACTTATGTAAGCATTGTGGTCCGCGGTTTCTCTATTGAATTCATTCGGATTCAAAATGACTTACATAGGTTACGCAGTGATTACTATCCACTCTTATATCGTTCTTATACTTTTATAACGCTATTGTTTTTGAGAACGTCAGACATTTTACATCTTTTTATGATTTATTTACACATACAAATTTTCGCGCCAGACAGCTTCGCGCGCTCGGCGATAAAACGGAAGTGAAAATACCCCTAATAAAGTAGCCATAATATTCTGTCCGTTGAAGTGTATCCCAGACATCTTTTCGAGATGAGAAAGCAGAGTTTCCGCTGAGTATTTTGATACCAAATGATTTGCTAGTTTGGCTTAGTATCTACTTCAAAAACAAGACTTAAACCACGTTCAAGGAAGCGTTAGAAACTCAACTTGACAATGTTACATCATATTTCATGGGATTCAAAAAAATGGATTTTTACAAGCGAAAACGAAACACGAATCGTCCACCTGTTTCGTGCACAATTATGGAGCTGATAGTTGTGAACAAAGGGATCTGGCGTGCCTCAAAGTAATCTGACGTGATTCAAAAGTCACGAACCATGCCAGATTCCTTTGTTCACAACTTAAGCCTCACATCGATGCGAGTTTTGAATTTGGTCTACGGCGAAGGTAATGTAGTTTAACAGTTCAAGTAGGCAAATTGTGTAGGGTTAATTGAAACTGAATTATCAGCCTCTATATTCTCACATTTTGAGCTTTTGTTCAGAGTCATCGAAGGCGATTACTGTTCCTTAGTTATTATATTTTTGAACCCATTTCCTAAACATACTTTGTTGACAATTAATGTAAATAGCTTTACAGAACTGTAGACAGGTAAATGTATAATTTGAAGGCATGGAGGCAAATTGTGTATAGCCTATAGCAATGTTTTTATTTGTTGTTCAATTTTATGAGCCCATACAATTTCTATGCATTTACACGCCATGTTTGATTTACTCATGTGTAACTCTGCTGAGGTAGCGCAGGCTCAAAAAGTTCCAAATAGTTGGCGATGGTTTTGCTTTGCTTTATCGCAACGGAAATGCTTAAACTTTATTATGACATAAACCACCTATTATTAGTCTAGCGCTAGCATTTAGTACAGGTTGACTTCGATTTCACATCAGAATAGTATCATGTTTAATGAAGTTCAATTAGTCGTCGAAGACTAACGGGTAAAAATGAGACACATGTTGCTGAAATATCTCCACTAATAACGAAACGCGATCGATAAGGCAGATATATACTGAGTTTTATTAGGTGAGTCGTGTTTTGTATTTATACTGAATGGTTCCTCAGTAGCTGTTTCTAGCTTTGACACATAGAATAGCATTTTCCCTTGTCTGGCCTGGCTTGTCTTGTCTTGACTGATAAGCACTTATGAGTTGGGTTTGTTTGATGTGTTGTCCTCTCCCTTGCCAAAAGGGTTTTTCTCCTGGCTTACCGCTTTCCCTCCCTCAGTAACAAACAGTCACCTGTGAGTCGAGAGTTGTGTGCTGTAAATAGTGACTATTACTATAAGTAATCATACGGTTTCGAGTTCAATTTGGGATTGCAGATTCCCACGAGTGTGTTTTTCAATGAGTTGATTGCACGAGACCCTAGGTCGAGTGCAATTTCAGCTCTTTTAAAAACACACTCGTGCGAATCAATCCCAAATTGAACTAGAAACCTTGTGATAACTTAGTAATAATATACATGAAAAACAGTAAAAAGGGAAGACAAGAAATGTGAAATATTCAACACATAATATCTTATGAAATTTGTTTGTTCACGACCAACTAATATATTCAAAGCGTTTTTGGTTTCAAATGCATGTAATTTAAATAGTTTTAGTACCTACCTAACTTGAACCAAATTGTGTCTAAAAAAAGTTGTTTACTCGATAAAGCAAATCTGAATTAATTTAAATATCGACATACTTTGGATTGGCTGACGTAGCTGACTTGGAGCTACTGTAGTTGTATTGAAAAATGTATAATTGAACGTGTTCAGAAAACTTTGCGGCTAGGTCTTGGAATATTCTCGTAGACTAAAACATTGCGTAAGTACTTGCCACTTCGTGTTTAATAGTCTTGCTCATAGTCTTTTTCTTATTTTTTATTTATCGATTTTGTTTGTTTGTTTGTTTTTTTGTTTTGTTTTGTTTTGTTTTTTATTTGCGGAAAGAATAGCTCGATTATTTTCTTTAGATTGGCTGGCTCGTTTTCTGGCTCATTTTCTATTATTTAATTATTATCCAATCAAATGCGAGAATTCCGTTTTTAATTTGTACTCTGTTACAGGCTTAGGTTTTTGCACTGAATTCTCTCCTTTCACATCCCCATTATGCCTTGCGTCTTTGGAGGGTAACCAATCAAAAAACTTTTCCAAATTGAAAGGTTTCGTAATTGAATTTATACTTTACCTGCTTTTATATTCATTTATTTTTATTTATTTATAATAACTTTATTTTCAAACAAATAATAATAGAAAATAGTTGCAAAAAGGGTGCTGCCAGGGAAGAACTGAATCCTCATATGCGGCAGCCCCCACTAACTAATAACAATGAAATCTCTGGTTAAAAAAAAAATACAAATTATAAAAAGGATTGAAACTATAAAATCTTTATCTGTACAATACTGATTATCAATTTATTCCAAGTTATTTTTGCGCGTACAGATCATCAAGAGTTTTGGTCTTACAGTAAATGTATTGAGTCACGAAAAAGTATTTAAAATTTACCTTAAACGTCTTAAAGCTTCTCTTTTTCTGTTTTTTACTAGCAGCATTTTTAGCTGTTTGTTTGCGTATTTTCCGAATTCTTTTTCTCTATGAACATTTGTATTTCTCTGTAGAAATACTGAAAACTCTCTGTTTTTCTTTGTGTGTGTGTGTGTGTTTTTTTTTGTTTTTTTTTTTTTTGTTTTTGTTTTTGTTTTTTTTGTTTTGTTTTGTTTTTGTTTTGCTTCAAGATCAATTTGCCCTAAAAAAATTCCAGCAAAATACCTTTGTTATTTGTGATTGGTGGTCTCACGTTCTGATCAAGTGCACTTGTTTATTTTCACCAGTCTTGTCACGTGTAACTTATTTCCCGATTGCGAAATGAGTAACTTATTTCGGGGCATTTAGATTTCACTTTGGTTACGTGGCTATCTTTCAACCAATGACAGTGTTCGTTATATCGAAAACTTTGTATCTACATAACAAAGTGAGCATATGTGTGTAGAGCGAGTCTCTTACGGAAAGTGATGATTGTGATATAAAATATATACAAGTCTTATCCTGTCTTGTATTGTCTCGTTTCCTCTTCATGCTTCAGCATGTTTGACAATGGTACTATATTTTGATGTACAGGTATCCTTTTCTAAAAGCTGTTCCAACAAGGCCTATCAGTGTCGTCAACACAAGCATCGTATCAAACAGACCCAAAAACCTTAATCACAAAAATTGATAACTAAAAGACTATGGCCTTCAACATGACGCCGTTTCTCCCAAAAAACTGTTATTTTCTGATATTCAACCGTGAAGAAATCATGTTTGGTCGAGTCTACTATCTGACAGCTTTTATATGGAGTGCACTTTTACTTATACCTTCGGCATTTCTCAATCTTTTACTCCTGAGATCACTGTACTCATCACTTGCCTTGAGGAAGCCATCGACTCTTCTTCTCTACAACCTCTCAGTATCTGATCTCCTGATAGCCACTGTGTTAATACCAATTTTTTTGACCAAGAAAGTCGCAGAGCTAACGTATAACGTTGAATTATTTTGTTCCATAGGAAACCACTCATATTTCTTTGGGTACTTATTTTCAGGGAGTTCCCTATTCACAGTAACAGCCTTATCTATTGATCGATATTTGATCATTCATAAAGGCGTTCACTACACTGAGTATGTTAGCAGAACCAAGGTCACAATCACAGTGGTATTAATTTGGGTCATTTCAATTTTTGTGAGCTCTCTTCAGTTTGTTATACCCACAAACAGCTTGTCTACATTAGCGGGCTTTGTTACGGCCATATGTTTTTTCGTTACAGCTGTATTTTACTACAAAATGCTGTTAAAACTACGAAAGACTAAAATGGAAGCGAGCCAACTATCTGAAAGTGCAACAGAAATTTCCAGCATACCTAGGTACCGTAAAGTAACTCGAACAATAATGATTTTGTTTATGGTATTCATTTTCAGTTATTTGCCGTATTTCTGTACTAAAATAGTGGTGAGTATTATTGGGGACGGCAGAAAAGGCGTACCATCCACAGAATGTGTGGTAACTGTTCTTACGTTCACGAGGGCTTTTATCAATCCTGTCATACTACTTTGCCGAACTTCGGAAATTAAGGAAGCTGCGACATTTATAATGAAACGGATTATACCTTGCTAGGTTTATAAGTTTAAGAAAAGTCCTTTTTTGAGTTAACAAAATGCCACTGTGTTCAATACCAGTTTGGCATAGTCGATGCATACTGCTGTTCTTTTTGCAGACCACACACTCGTTTGTACATTTGGTACAACCGCCACCTTGTGAGCTTAGTTGGTAAGAGCATCGGTCTGTTGTGCGAAAGGTCGTGGCTCTAACCTCGGCCGGACCAATACTCAGAGTTCTAAAATAACTGAGGAGAAGGTGCTGCCTTTGTAATAACATCTGGAAATGGTTAGACCTTCAGGTCTTCCCGGATAAGGACTTTAAACCATAGGCCCCGTTTCCCAATCCTTCCTTACCTGCAGTAAAAGGGGGGACAAAAAAGAACCTGTTGAATTGTTTGTGAAGAGTAGGGGATTGTCTCCCGGTTCAACAGCCTATCCCTGTCTGGAGGCATAACACTAATGTACTAGCAAATCACTAATGATCGTAAGCTGGACGGCTGCTAATAGCGCCTTAATATGCAGCCCGTAAAGTGCTCCTCTGGTCATAACTGGCCCTATATAAGAACCTCCCATTACAGGTTAAGCCTTTTTTATAAGTCAGCCATTCACGGATACCATTAAAATTTCCAAACATCGGTTATTATTCAAGCTGCACATTCTTTACATAAATGTTGAATTTTATCAAAATATAGTTACTCTTAGGCGAAGCTAAGCCGGTGCAGATGAGTTTTTTGTCATAAAACACAGCGGTATTTACCAAATGAGAAAAGGGACTATTCATTGATTACGAACTCAACAACATTTCAGTGTCTATGAAATATTCAAATACCAACCGTAAAGTATGTACCGAGCCTCAGCAATACAATATGGATATTTAATGGAATACGGGAATGATTCTGCACACAATACTCAATTTTACAGTTCCGTTTAGTGACAACGATTAATAGTTCCAATTCGACGTTGAAGTTTCCGCGCATAGCAATACTATAGTTTTTATCATGTACGGCAACTGCAACAACGGCTTGGGGCTTTTATTTGTTGTCACTGAACGTAGATGTAAAATTGAGTATTGAGGATAATACAATAACTCTGAGCAATGGAAAATTTAAATTCGAAACAGAATTATTGTAATGCTGATTTCAGTCAGCGTAAAAAAGTCCTCGAATCTCATTATCTTCTCTAGATGGTTGTCAAACACTGACCACAATGTGATGTCATCCAGAAAGAATTCTATTGAAAACTTGTTGCAGTTCAGCAATTCAGATAATGAATAGTTGACTTCCGTACGGTACGATACAGGAAATGGCATCAAGTGAAACAAGGCTTTATGCTTCCTTACGCTTACTAAACCATTTTCTTTTTTAAAGCGATGGCGAAGGCTTATAGATACCATTTTAAAAAGCTATGTATATACGTCATTTACGTCTGAAATCCTTAGTAAGATAGAAAAGATAGTAAAGATAATAAAAAATAAAGGACGAAATTCCTATTACAAATCATACGAAATTATGGTTGCACGTTAAACGGCCATCCTATATCTTGTAAATATTTTCAGTGTTAGACTTAGTGGTGTTTGCACGAATACGCAGTAGGTCAGTTTATATCTTCGTAACATTTTCGTACCATTTTTATAAAATACGTAATAAAACAGTTCATTTTTTAAAATCTTTTTTTTTTTTAAATTCTATGCACAACAAACGAAAATAGAGATTGGGGGGTTGAGAGGGTAGCCATTTCCGGTGCGAAAGCCGTTTTGGACTTCATTTTCGTGATCATTACTTGATCAACCAATCAGAAGTAAAACAGCGAGCGGGAAGAGTTTCGTTTCACCCGAATTCAAGATGTTACTTTATTTGGACCTTACTGCTATTACTTACTTACTACTACTACTTATTATCATAATATTAGTCGATCAAAGTGTTATAGATCAAACGTCACTGGTTTATTAACCGAACCTTCCAATATTCATGACAATATTTTCGGCATACGTTGTTTCTACATGGAATCAGCTATTGAATGACCTCCAACTGATAAACTTCATAGTTTGAGTCCAGCTTTTTGAAGTTATAAAGGTTTTTCCATACCATATGCTAATGACTGTCAGTGACGTATTCGAAACTTTAATTCGAAACCCTATGTGAAAACTAACTTGCAATAATTCGTAATAGCCGATTCAAATAGAGGAAGAATTTGATTTTACTTTTATTGTGACTCATAAGATATTTGTTATATACCATTTGCTTGATGGCAATTTTCAGCAAAACAACAAAACGCTAGTCAAGACAAGAAAAGTAAACACAAATATGACGCTCTTTTCATTTAATCAATCGGGGGAGGGGGGAGGGAGGTTGGGGGCTGGGGGGCATACAAAAATTCAATCATTTCTAAATTCCGTAAATTCCGCCTTTTTTTTTTTTTGTACTATTTTTCGTTCAGAGCATTGGTAATCCACACTAGGAGCTCTAGGCTTGATTAAATAATAATTTGACTTTAAGAATTCAATCTGTAAGTTTTATTATTTGTTGTCGTCTCATACCTCATATAAAAAAATGTTTCTTTGGAGATGGAGAACGAACCAGAAAAAAAACGTTTTCGAAAAAATATAAGCTTGCATTCAGTTCAGTCACAACGGAGAAAATACAGATTTAAATCTAAATTAAAATGATAACTTTCTTTGTCAGTAATTGGTTGTGTTTGTTTTTGAATATGTTTTTAGCGAATGTAAGACAGTTTATATTCATATCAAGTGAAAGCGCGCTCGCCATAAATTGAGTGTAGGTGCGTGGAACAGACAGCATATTTTATATATAGTAAGTCAATATATTATATTTTTTCCATTTTAAATTATGGAAGTCGATAATTTATTATTACTATCATTTTATTATTTTTATTATTATTTATTATTATTATTATTATTTGTGTGTGTGTGTGTGTGTGTGTGTGTGTGTGTGTGTGTGTCTGTGTGCGTGTGTGGAAAATCTTAATGTAATGCACATGCACTGTTTTTGAAGACCACATACCTATTTGCACAGACTAAGCCTCGTTTATAAATAAGTTAATCATAGATTTCAAGCTGTTTTTCACGCTGTACATTTTTTTTTTTTTTGCATAATAAAGTAAAAATAATGAAAAAAAAAAAAAAAAAAAAAAAAAAAAACAACCGGGATTTGCCAATTGAGAAAAGGGTTATTACTTTTTAATCATTATTGTCAGGTAATCTTGAACAATTTAACAGGTTATAGCATTATTTACATTTACAATTGACTTTCGCAAATAATGTGCTCTTAAAAGCTTCTGCAGATAAATCTTTAATCATAAAACACAACGGCATTTACCGAATGAGAAAAGGGGCTAATATTAAAACGAGGAATCTTTTCTCGAATATATGGTTCTCGTTAGTCTGTCGCTGTTGCCAAGCAACATTGGATCATCTAACAGGTCATGTGTTTCGGGTGGGCGATGACTTTAGCATTTGAATCCAGTCTAGTTGTTATGGTCTTGATCATTGAAGCGACAAATACTATAGGTTTGATTAAACCGTTACAATAGTTTAGGAATTTGCTTATTAATTATTTATACTTCACGGAAGAACGACAAAATAGTATCAATAATGCATGGTGCAAAATATTTCTAAAGGTTAAGAAATCACGTAAATATAATCAATTGATGTCAAACAAAAGGTAAGGTAAGAGGTCGTAAAATACTTAAGTTACTATGTACTTATTGACTGAGTGGGAGGGCCGTACGGGAAAATATTTGGCTCGAGGTCATGTCGTACGGACCGAGCGCAGCGAGGTCCGTGCAAATGACCGAGAGGCAAATATTTTCCCGTACGGCCCGACCTAACTCAGTCAATAAGCATTTTATCATATGACCCTCATGAAAATAAAAATAATTAAAAAAAAGAAAGCGCGCTGATTCGAGCAGGGCCGGACGGGTTTTTCCGGCCCGCTTACGTCAACCCGTCCGGCCCCCATCACGTGACTTTTTCCAATGGTTTTATTAGAGCGCGCGAGCAGGGCCGTACGGGTCATATGATAAAATGTGAGACTAAACCTAAGATTGTTTTATTTTCATTATATGTTCACATGTTATGTTTCGCTTTTTCCTTTTTTTTCTCTCTTTTTAGTAGTTTTTTTTGATAATAATTTTTTCTTTTTATCTTTTTACCACTTATCAAGCACAGTTTTTTAAAATATTTTTTACCGCTTTTGCCATTTTTTTCCCGTTAACTTTCTGTATCCTGTAATATAAAAATTAACAATTTTTTTTAACTTTTGTATTCCAACCTTATATTTAAGTTCATGTTCTTTAGTTTCTTGTTCTTACTTTTTTGTAATACATTTTAGCGTTGAAATAGACATTTTTCCCCGTTTATTTTTAATTTTAGTAAACCCTATGTTACTGATAGATAATATCGTCATTTTTTTTCGAAAGATACGGTAATTTTGATGTCACTAAAGTACACTCGAAATAGTATGGCGCCAATTCAATGAGGTTATTTTGCCACCGAAATTCTTAAAATCAGAAAAATCACTACTCATTAGAAGAAATTGTAAAGAGCATGGGTCTGTCTTCCTAAAAAAATAAAATAGAAAAGTTTTTTTCAGGTGCCTTTAATCTCTCCGCGTGGTTTTTCCTACCAGCTAAAACTTTATTTCAATAAACAAATCACATTAGAAAAAATCTGTTAACATTTGTTCAGCTACGATTTCAAGCTCACGCCCCCTCATGTGAGCCCATACAAATTATGTCTCAAAAACACGGTTTTTGGATCTTTTCTCAAAATAATGACTATCTAGGAAAAAAACAGAAGTGGATTCAGTTAAGGAGGCTCTGGGTAGCTTTGGTCCGGAACACCTAGCCGCATTGAAACGGCTACAACTTCGTCTTGAATAACTCGATCTGCAAGCAATTTTCACACAATGTAGGGAAAGGATTAAAGGTTTCAAAAATGATAAATTAGTTTAAAGCGTCCTTTTCATTATGACGTTATGATGACATCGTAGAAATCGTTTACCGCTTATTTCCTCGAAAGTTAGACCTAAACTTTCAAAACGACTTGCACCAGTCGATAGTATTCATCAAGGCACCCAACATATTGCAATATGAAAATAAGTCCGCTCACAACTATTTGGCGCTCACGGCTGCTTGTTGATTATTCACGCTTGACTTCCGTGTTATTCCTTATCGTGTGCTGTTAGTCGTTAGCGTACTTATTTTCATTTGACTGCCTTAAAATCCTTCAATGCATATGAAATTAAAGGAGAGTATTTGTAAAAGATATCTTTTAGTGATTTCATTTAGAAAAAAATCGTTCGACGACTTTTTGAATGCCGCTTTCATCGATATTTTCCGAGCATTGCTTTTGAAAACAAATGGGGTCATTTAGCTTCTTATAGTACACTCAACAAAATTACTCGCCTCTGATTGGTCGAGAGGAGCACAATTATAGCGTTAATTGTACTCCGTAGGAGTACCGAATTAAGTCGCTATGGCAACACGGCCAAAACAATGTCAAAACAATTATTTTCTATCATTTTGTACTTAAAAGGCATAGATAAAATTTTAAAGCCGTAAGAACTAAAGGCTCGTGCAATTACAAGAACTTTCAAAACATTACTCGTGTCTATTAATTTCCAAATTGTACTCGAGATCGTGCGATTTCCTATACATATCAAAAAATCCATAACGTTAGAAAGAAAGTCACCATTTATCATTTTTGAAACCTTTAATCCTTTCCTGACATTGTGTGAAAAGTGTTTGAAGATCGAGTTATTCAAGACAAAGTTGTAGCCGTTTCATTGCTTTTAGGTGTGTCAGACCAAAACTACCCAGAGCCTCCTATATTCAACTATTCACGGACTGTATTATTTGGTTTAGATACAATTCTTTTGAAAAAAAAAACCACCGTACTTTTTGAGTTGAATGTAAGCTATTGCATGTATTTTTTGCAAGAGAAAATGCATGACAATACCGGGGTCAACCTAGAAAATCGTCTCTCCTTGATATAATACAGAACCTGTCAAAAAAAAAAAAAAAAAAAAAAAAAAAAAAACAGAAATGGATTTGAAAACCCCGGGCTTTCCTGAACATTTTGGTATATAATTCATAGAATTTGTTAAAATTTAGAACCGTATTTTTGCTGATTTTATAAACTCATACTATCTGTTGGCCTATACATTCGCCTCTTATGGTTTCTTAGGTTTCGTAGACTCGAAAACACGCTACAACTGTAGTTAGCGAAAGAACAGGAGATGTACAGGGTCATTTAGGATGTTTTATCAGGCAGTTTACTTGTGCTATATATCTTTACTTTTAAGAACAACCTTTTGCTCCGGAAAGAGAGGAAAAAGACCGAAAAGAGCAAATATTCCAAATGTATGGGCAATTTTTTTCCAATGATGAGACGTAAAAAAAGCAAAAATTTGGAAGATAAATAAATACAATTTCGATAACCTGAGAATTGGAAACTTATTTTTTGCTCCTCAAATACACAAATTCAAAAGAGGCGATCTATTCCTTTAATATATTTTCATCTTTCGCTTTAATCAGAATTCATATTAATGTTCTTGAGGAGTAACATTTCTATCGTTTAATAACAATATAATACGAACAAGCTAGAACATTATACACTTCATGTCTGGTCGCGAGGGAAATAGTTAGTTTCGATTTCCCGAGATTCTCGAGACTCTCGGGAAAACAAGACTAACTAATTTTCCGAGGGACCAGACATAAACTGTTTTGTTATATAACAATTAAGAAATATTGAGAAGTCAGTTTACGAAATAAGAACTTTATTTTTAAATAAATAATGCATTAAGAATGACAAATGATTTTACAAATACAACTCACTTACGGTCTTGTATTTCGCTATCAAAATGAGAGAAGAGTAGCAATAGTATTTTAGCCTCTTTTTTCGTATTTTTCGAATCCTTTTTCTCGACAAAAGCCTGTATTTCTTCTCTAGAAACACTGGAAAATTTTTGCTTTTTTCTCTTTGAACTCGAGTTACATTAAAAATTCCAGCAAAATACCTGCTCCCGCTTTGTTGATTATAATTAGTTCAAAATATCACACCACCAGCGTTTTTCACGTTTTGATCACGTGCACGTGTTTATTTTCACGATTATTGTCACTTACCGGTCGGTAAATAAGTTACTTATTTCGTGGTCGGAATACATTTAGATTTAGCTAGTGTCACGGGGTCATATTTATATCAATTAGAGTGTTCGTTATATCGGAAAATTTCGTAGCTATATAACAACCTCAATTAATATTTCTAGCGACAACTGCGTCAGTGTATCATTTGGTATTCAAAGCGTCCTACAGTCTTTGTATCCCTGTCATGGTGAAAGCCCTGGTGGTCATGGTTACATTGGTAACCCTGCTAGTGGATTTTTCAAGTAAGTACCGAGCAATGTTAAACTGTTTAATTTCCACAGTTAAGAGATTACATTTGTAGGTCAATAAAGGAAAAGGATAAACATCAAGCACAAAAGCTAAAAACTTTGAATATTTTATAGCGCAGATCGGTTTCTGTTCTTGAAGTGCAAGGAACGTCATCGCCATTTTGGTTGACGATTACAAAGCATAGATAACCAACATTATTATAAATACATATCTATAATATGTATATAACTATAATAATAATAATAATAATGGCAATAGTAATCAAAATAAAAATAATAATAACATTGATAATAATGATAATAATGATAATAATAATAATAATAATAATAATAATAATAGTAATAATAATAATAATAATGTAAACTTTATTTTACTTTTCTTACACACAACTGTAAACCTCACTATAACTTAGGCAGTTTACAATTTTCTACTTTAGTCGATTAGAAGAAAAGTTTAAATAATACAATCGAACGAACATTAACAAGCACAACAAGTTATTATAAAGAAAAGGAAAAACAAACAAACAAACAAAACAAAACAAAAACATAACAGAACAAAACAAAACAAAACAAACAGAAAAAAACATAAAAGTTTAACAATTCAGGATTTGACCATTCCTTATTCCTACAACAAAATATATAATATGTATATTTAGTTTGTTTACGTAATAAGTTCTTATCCAGGTTAGATTCATGGCCGACTGTCAATTCAAGTATATATAGCCTTGCGTCTGATGTGGTTATTAAGATGACTGGTCTTTGACTATCTCCGGTGATAATGGAAGGGGAGTTAAATGTTGGTAGATCAGCATAGAGTGTGACGTCTTTGACTGTTGACAATGATTTTGCAATGGACTGTAAGATGGAGTCATGTCTCCAAGTATAGCGACCCACAGAAACAACGTGAAGGACCGATTCTGGCAGTAAGCACAAGGAACAATCTGAAGACGAAGAGATGCCCCATTTGAGCAAGTTTTTTCTTGTGGGAAGAGTATTATTGATGTAACGGATGGTGAAGTTATAGATGTTTTTGGATAGTTTACATTGTGCTAGTGACCAGACTTTGTTCAATGAAGGAAGATAACACTTTGATGCTGTTCTGAAAAATAGACCTTGTGAAGATAGTTCGTTACATAACTTGTTTTCTTGACCTTCATGGAATTCTTTGATGATTTCTTTTGTGGACTTAAATTTATCATACTGAATGTTGGTGTGAATTGCGGTGGACTTCCAGAGTTGTTTGATGTCTTTATTAGGGGAGGTTTTGAGTACTTTTCTTAAAACGACTTGGCATTGAGCTAACTTGATTGATGGAGGGTTTATGTTTAAACCAAATTTATGATAATAATAATAACAATAATAATAATAACAACAATAATAATAACAACAATAATAATAACAACAATAATAATAACAACAATAATAATAACAACAATAATAATAACAACAATAATAATAATGATTGAAGGACTTTCGATTGCACGAGAATAGCCCAGCCTAAACAAACAGGTCCAATGTTTTATCGCCATCCTTTATCCCTATGGGATTTAAACTGTTGTACAGTCGAAAACGTTGTATTTAAAAACATCGTTTCTTTCCTTGTAAATGTATATAATAATAATAATAATAATAATAATAATAATAATAATAATAATAATAATAATAATAATAATAATAATAATTCATTCTTTCATTAAAAAATAATAATAAAATAATAATGATAATAATAATAATAAAATTATATAATAATGATAATAATAATAATAATAATTCATTCTTTCAATGATAATGATAATGATAATGATAATGATAATGATAATGATAATGATAATGATAATGATAATGATAATGATTAATGAAATAATAATGAAATGAATAAGATAATGATAATATAATGATATGAGATGATAATGATAATGGATATGATAATGTAAGGATAATGATAATGATAATGAGAATGATATGGAGAATGATAAGTATAAAGGATAATGATAATGATAATGATAATGATAATGATAATGATAATTGATAATGATAATGATAATGAATAAGATAATGATAATGATAATGAATAATGAAATGATAATGAAATGATAATGTAATGATAATGATAATGATAATGATAATGATAATGATATGAAATGATAAGGATAATGAGAATGATAATGATAATGATAGGATAATGATAATGAAATGATAATGATAATGATAATGATAATGATAATGATAAGGATAATGATAATGATAATAGATAATGATAATGATAATGATAATGATAATGATATGATAATGATAATGATAATGATATGATAATGATAATGATAATGATAATGATAATGATAATGATAATGATAATGATAATGATAATGATAATGATAATGATAAGATAAGGATAATGATAAGGTGATAAGAGAAGGATAATGATAGATGATAATGATATGATAATGATAATGATAATGATAATGATAATGATAATGATAATGATAATGATAATTGATACTGATAATTTGATAATGATAATGATAATGATAATGATAATGATAATGATAATGATAATGATAATGATAATGATAATGATAATGATAATGATAATGATAATGATAATGATAATGATAATGATAATGATAATGATAATGATAATGATAATGATAATGATAATGATAATGATAATGATAATGATAATGATAATGATAATGATAATGATAATGATAATGATAATGATAATGATAATGATAATGATAATGATAATGATAATGATAATGATAATGATAATGATAATGATAATGATAATGATAATGATAATGATAATGATAATGATAATGATAATGATAATGATAATGATAATGATATGTAATGATAATGATAATGATAATGATAATGATAATGATAATGATAATGATAATGATAATGATAATGATAATGATAATGGTAATGATAATGGTAATGATAATGGTAATGATAATGGTAATGATAATGGTAATGATAATGATAATGATAATGATAATGATAATGATAATGATGATGATAATGATAATGATAATGATGATGATCATGATGATGATCATGATGATGATCATGATGATGATCATGATGATGATCATGATGATGATCATGATGATGATCATGATGATGATCATGATGATGATCATGATGATGATCATGATCATGATCATGATGATGATGATGATGATGATGATGATGATGATGATGATGATGATAATGATGATGATAATGATGATGATAATGATGATGATAATGATGATGATAATGATGATGATGATGATGATGATGATAATGATGATGATGATGATGATGATGATGATGATGATGATGATGATGATGATAATGATGATGATAATGATGATGATAATGATGATGATAATGATAATAATAATTCATATTGGTGTGGTAGAGAGATAGCGTAATCCTTGGAAAACTTCTAATTCCAAGCTGATGAATCATAACTATCATGAACTTCTAATTCATTCCCGTGTTCTTTTCCTAGACTGTAAAATCCAAGCCAATCTATCTCGTATAAACCATAGAGCTGTCTACAACAAGCCGGAAACTCTATCTGATGGACTCCTCTCACCTTCCGGAGCAATCCCACCCACTTTAAAGAAAGATAACCTGCTTGGAAAAGGTAAATGTGAAATAAGTAATCTTCTTGTTGTATACTAACTGTCAAAATCATTTAAAGTGCTACTTGGACGAAAATCGCTCCAAAATTAAAACTCATTCATTCGAGCTGGAACTTTGCTGAAATAATCTTGAATACATTAAAAACCACTCACTGAAATATCTTTCTGATATTCAAAAGGAAAGTGCCAAAATTTTACGATTTATTTTTGTCCGCCATTAATTTCTTGTTACAAGAATTCAATTGAACTCGCCCTAGGCTTTTTGTGCTATATGACTTTGATAACGAATCAATTCAGCTCAAGGTCTCTTGGAGATTGTTCTGCTGAATGGCAAAGAAACTAGAAACTGCTTTGTATCTTGAAATTTTGAAGTATCTTATAAGGTTTTGGATGTGACATTAGTAATCCAGCAAAAAAATCTTTAAATAAAGGAATTCCATTTTTTTGTCCTTTCAGTAACAATCACGTGTCAATTATTGCAAAAGGCCTGTTTACGGGCTACACTATTTTGAACTCACCTTTGTAACCCATACATTTAACTTTGTTTCCAATTTATTCAGTCATTCAGGCACCTTTAAAGGCTACAGTACCAAACCAAGCCATCAGTGATGACGTGGTAGGAACGAAAAGGGAAATCATTCTTTTTACGTAGGACATCATTTGTCTTTTTGTGCTTGGTGGTATTGATTTCTAATCATCCAATGGAAATGAGATGTGTTTATGTGTCATTGCCTATAACACATATTTGTTTTCTGTTAAATCTGTTTTCGCCAGACAAAGCGAAATCACGTGATCGAATTTAACCAATCGCGCGCTTGGATTTTTGAAATGAAAACTGCACACATCACGCATACGTTTTTTCTATTTCTTTTGTAATCATTGACTACAGACTCGTTTACTGAGTGAATAGGAAGCAACAACACTGATGCACCATATATCCGGTATTCTCATAGCCATTACGCTATCTAAGAAAGCTAAGTCATACATCATCATAATCCCTAACATAACACTATGGTATTATGTTTTGCAGCTATGATGATTTTCAAGTTCCAGACACGATGAATGTCCATGGTATCTACGATACAAAAGCACAAATGACAGTATTTACGTCACGATCTAAGTATCAAAAGTATTTACAAAAATAAGCAGGAGTGTCTGGCTCCGTATTTGGGTTTTATGCTGGTGTTAAGAGTGCATGGGGAAGCTCTGAAAGCGGTGCCCAACAAACCAACCTGGCCATCTTTGATATCGATGTGGACAGGTATTGCAATAACACTCTACAGTCACCTCCATATCCCACTAAATTGTTCTATTTTACCTTCATGCATAGCCTCCAGGTTGACATTTGAACTGGCAGCTCACTTATTTTAAAAGTTCTTAGCATTAAGAAGCATTAAGAGCAAGTCTCTGTACGCCTCAAGCAAGGTGGGAAATAATATATATTTAGGCACTGCCTAAAAGCGGAGCTCCCGATACGAAAGTCACAGGTAGCCCAATTTGAATGAATCAGAAAGGTGAAAATTAGCCTGCGTCACATACGGAATTTTCTTCGTAAATACGGTATTTACGAAGAAAATTCCGGATGTGACGCAGGCTGGATAAAAATAAGATCGGGAAAAAATCGTCAATTATTTTATATTCGAGATGAAGATACTGACTCCCATAATAAAAGCCATGCAGTGAAATCGAATCGAAATGCACTACATTGTTTTCTTTGCGCGAGTATACTCTCCCACAAAGGAGGATGTTTACCTAGCATGCTTTGCGCGCCTCCACCAACTATATTACCACACTGAAAAGTCACGTGATCTACTCATTTTCGCTTTGATGTCAATGCAAAAACATCGACTATGGACTCGACTACGGCGATTATAGAGGGAAATCGTGAGCCCTTTTCCACTTCAGATCTTCTCTTTCTCTACTGTATTGTCAAAAAGGATCAATTAGACTGAATTTGCTGGTATTACGTGTTTTAAATTTGTGACAGTTATCAGCCATCTTCCCAGGCATTTTCATTGAAGAAAGAAGACTTGCATTGTTTTGAACAAAGACAGTCTCGATTTTCCGGTAGAAAATCGCTAGTGAATAAAGCTTTATCTAGAAGCTGTTTTTCGAGGTAATATACAAAAGCCATGTGTAAAGTTTGTTGTTGTTTAACGACCCTTGAGAAAAATATGCAATCTACTTTCTTCGATCGAATATTTTCTTCGAATGTCTTGCCTTTGTATTTGAACTTTTAAGCTTTTTGTAAATTTGAGTTCTTAAGAAAATTACACTTTCTGCACTGTGGAATACTATAGGTTTGGCTTTCTTGAGTTGAATAAAATTAGTCTCTAGTGGTTTGACTATTTATTCGTTTATAGTTTGTTAGAATAAGGAAATTCTTGAATTGTTTGTCGGGCTTGTGACACGTGCTGTGAATAAAAGTAAGCTTAACTCTTTCCTCTTTGAATAAAACTACCTTCGATTGATCAAATAAAAAATAAAACATTTTACATTGTGGTTGTTGGCATGAAGCATACGTTTGAATTTTAAAATCAAGATTATCAGATTTGTATAAGATACTCAAAAGTACAATTTTTGGTAATCTAACAGTTCACGTCAAATCAAGGACATAAGACAAGACAAAGTGAAACACATGGAGAATTTTAGTGGAAATTGTAATGGCCGTATCTCACTCAAACGTGGAGACTTAAGGAGACTTAAGGGATATAGCATAGTATGAAGGCTATACTTTGTGTAGGTGTGTCCTTTTTTAAATTTTCTTCGTTTAATTTCGACTTATTCCCACATAATTCAAAGCCTACAAACACTTTGCTTGTAAAAACAACTTTTATCTTTTTCTATCCATTCATTGATACGGCATATTTTGATTTTTCCTATGGCAAAAATTACAAAAATGCCAAACTAGGTCCCAGAGAAATGTCCAAACTTTCTATTGTTCATCAGTATGGATGCAGAAAATATTTAATAAGCGAACGGCTGCTGTTTTTGTTTGGCGAGAAAATCGAGGAAAATCGCCGTCGAGAGGAATTTTTTCAAACAAACGCTAAAGACAGATGCATAATGAGCACGGCGCGCAAAGCATGCTAGTGAAACATCCTCCTTTCTCTCCCACTAAGGAATTTTGTACACAACTCACCACCTCCCCCAGGGGCTAGTTTTGTCCTTGGAAAATTCTTCGACAAAGTTTTCCATGACCGACATTTTTAAACTTTGAATTCCTGGCTAATTTTACTTTAAAAAACGAAAGATAACTACAGACAATCCAACGCAATATCAGGTTTAGTGAAATTTAACTTGGATGTCTTTCATTGAAATCGAAATTTCGAAGTTTTTCCTAACTTTTTATGGACAAATGAACACGGCATATGAAGACAGACTAGAAAACTGCTTAAGAAAATGTGAGCAAAACAAAAGCTCAGTACTTTTATTTCTTTTACATGACAATGTTAGGTTATGCATATCAAGAGTTTAGGTTTTTATAAGAACCTATTTTTACCGCAATGAAATTAAGAAAATAAATGATTTGGTAGGAAATTGGCTGGAGATCATAACTGTCACCCAATGTGTCATCAGTTAAAAAAAAAGTTTTCTGATCCTAATTCTTCATTAAAATATTTTTATACCTTAACTACTTTTCGATAAGCTTGAATACTTAAGCTGTAATTACTAGATTTGAGATTCGATTTAAATTCGTTTTTTTTAGTTCCCCAACTGTTTTCACGAAAGATACGGAAATCACAAACGACCGAAAAGTTTTGTAAAAACAAAGTTTACATTCAGTTAAACTTGTGAAAAAACTGCTGAGACAAAATAGAAAATATAATGCAAAATGCAAAATGACTAATTTCTTTGTCAGTAAATTTTTTTAGCTTTTTAAAGTGAAAGACAAGCTTAAGGTCTTTAAAATTAACATATCTCATCGACACAAATTTATTACAACATTTGTATAATCATACTAGCTCGAACAGCTTAATAAACAGTTGAATATTTGGTGTAATTTCATATTCATTCGATATTTAAATAAATTATCTGTAGAAAGATATAAAATTATTGAATGAAAGTCTTCTTTATTTTGCCGATGGGACCCCGCAATAGGAGGCCAACAAAGCTGAATTTTTCTTCAACGAAAAACATACGATAGCTGGTTAAAAACAACCGAAATGTTAAAGATTTACAAAGTTAAATAAAGGACAAGCATTTGTTGTAATATGGATTCGTGTTATATTTCATCCAGCATTAAAATAATTAAGCTTATCTATAGAAATATTAACATTGCTAATATAACGTTATATTGCTACGGCAGCCATCTTAAATTATGGGATGTCATAAAGTTATAGAAAAATACACCCTGGCAGTTGTGTTGTCCATACGTTTTCCAATTTTTGATCCTTCGCTTCCATAATTCCTACTTAAACCAATAGAATTAAAGGTAATGTGATCATGCATTCGTGCTCATCCGTTCTGCGCACGCGCTTATCATTCATGTTCATACTATTCATCGATTGGACATCCTGAGGTAAACCTTTTTCAATATGGCGAAAATGGCATTTTCATCAGTCACGATTATCTAAAAAAAATGAAAAAGAGGACTACTATAATATTTCACTGTAAGTCCAGTTTTACTAAGGCTACAACTTATCAAGAAATGAATGTAGACCATTGGGCTAGATTTAGAGCAAATCGCAAAAGTGTCCGAAAATTCAGATAGTAAAGTACAGTCATTGAGAACTCATTTTTAAACGTATGTATCATTTGAAATTGTTTATTTTTTATTATTCCCAAGAAATATGGAATAAGGTAGCTTGTAATTTACATTTTCTTATTTTATAGATCTAATAAATTCTAGGAGAAAAATCCCTTGGCATAAGTAGGAGATCTAATCAAGTCTATGAGAAAAATCCCTTGAATTACTTTTGGGAGACCTAATAAACTCCATACTGACAAAAGAAACTGACTTTAGGAATCGAACCCAAAACCCCAGACAATACTACGGCAATACAACCCTGATTTGTCGTCAAATTTTGTGGTTTTCTTACCGCCCCTCATCTCGCTATAATAGTTATAATATATATTTTCACGCATAATCAATGAGATTTTTTCCAAACAGTTTCATATGATTTGAGTTTCAAGTCTGACACCAAGCCGGACCACAGCAAGATGAAAGGTTTCCCGACATTAAACCATTTTACTCTATGTCTCTGGCTGAGATTGCCCAACAATACATCTTCTGCTTCTAATTTTAAGCATGAAATTATGAAATATTTCAACAAAGCCTCTAAAAAAACCCTAATTCTACGTGGAAATCGAGAAACTAGATGGTAAAGTAGGACTTGGTTTGGGTTGACAACAACAGCGTAAGTCTAGATGATAACGTAATGATAATAATTCGCCTTACTTTTACACAAACGTTGAGACATTGGGGTAACCAGAGGAAAGTCTACAATAATTCTCTAGAAATCTAAACCAATCCACCAACCCACAACCACCACCCCAACCCACCACCCACCAACCCACCAACCCACCACCCACCAACCCACCAACCCACCACCACCCACCACCCACCAACCCCCAACCCACCAACCCACCAACCACCAACCCACCAACTCCACCAAACCACCAACCCACCAACCCCACCAACCCACCCAACCCACCACCCACCCAACCCACCAACCCACCACCAACCCACCACCCACCACCCACCAACCACCAACCCACCAACCACCAACCCACCACCCACCAACCCACCCAACCCACCAACCCACCAACCCCACCAACCCACCACCCACCAACCCACCACCCACCAACCCACCAACCCACCAACCCACCAACCCACCAACCCACCAACCCACCAACCCACCAACCCACCAACCCACCACCCCCAACCCACCAACCCACCACCCACCAACCCACCAACCCACCAACCCACCAACCCACCAACCCACCAACCCACCAACCCACCAACCCACCAACCCACCACCCACCACCCACCAACCCACCAACCCACCAACCCACCAACCCACCACCCACCAACCCACCAACCCACCAACCCCCAACCCACCAACCCACCACCCACCAACCCACCAACCCACCAACCCCCAACCCACCACCCACCAACCCACCAACCCCCAACCCACCACCCACCAACCCACCAACCCACCAACCCACCAACCCACCAACCCACCAACCCACCAACCACCAACCACCCAACCCACCAACCCACCAACCCACCAACCCACCAACCCACCAACCCACCAACCCACCAACCCACCAACCCACCAACCCACCAACCCACCAACCCACCAACCCACCAAACCCACCAACCCCCAACCCACCAACCCACCAACCCACCAACCCACCAACCCACCAACCCACCAACCCACCAAACCCAACCAACCACTAACCCAACCACCCACCAACCCACCAACCCACCAACCCCACCAACCCACCCAACCCACCAACCCACCAACCCACCAACCCACCAACCCAACCACCCACCACCCACAACCACCAACCCACCAACCCCCAACCCACCAACCACCCACCAACCCACCACCCACCAACCCACCAACCCCACCACCCACCAAACCCACCAAACCCACCAACCCAACCAAAAACCCGGTAATAGCTATCTATTTTTATCCAAATGTTGAAAGTAGAAATGAATCCTGGGAATTATAAGTTGTGGCAATATTTAATACAGCAATACAGTACAACTTAAAAGTTCTATATGTTTTTGACCTGTTATGATATTTTATATTTTATAATATTCAACCCTATTCAGATCCCTACAGGGGAGAAGGAGGGGGGGGGAGAGCTTTTGAGGCCCGCTCCAACTTTCACGTAGTATACCTTTTAAACATCTAAAGCTAACAACACCAAAAAATGGTGACTTTTCCTAAAATTTATTTGGGAACATTTTTGATATAATTATTTTTGCCCACGAACTTTAATGTTTCCATGGTAACCGATTTTTGACAAGCACGTTTCGCAAAAGTCACTTATTACGGTTTATTTCCAGGTTTCCTTATTGCTAATGTAGTTTTCCCCATTTTCCCCCGGATACCGAAGCGGCAAATTTATTGCTAACAAATAATTTATCCCCTTATTTTCATTTTTTCCAACTAAAAATACTAGAAAGATATCGTAAAATATATTTTGACCAGATAAAGGCTACTGATTATGACGTGTGTATTACGTCAGAAGTCGTTACTATAAAAAAACGTTGAATGATCTGTAACTCTTGGGCAATACCGCCCTTATTTCTCTCAGCTGCATGCATTATTGGAAGTTCCAGGTCTTATATTATGTCTTATTGAAACGTCATAGTGGCGTTGATAATGATAATCAAAGACTTAGCACACATTATAATTTCATTAAACGTTCCGGCATATTTTAACATTGGAAAAAATTGCCCATACATTTGGAATATTTGCTCTTTTCGGTCTTTTGTCTCTCTTTCCAAAGCAAAAGGTTGTTCTTAAAAGTAAAGTTATATAGCACAAGTAAACTGCGTGACAAAACATCCTAAATGACCCGTAAATCTTCTGTTCTTTCGCTAACTAGTGGTTAGCGTGTTTTCGAGGCTACGAAACCTAAGAAACCATAAGAGGAGAATGTATAGACCAACACAAATGGTATGAGCTTATAAAATCAGCAAAAATACGGTTCTAAATTTTAACAAATTCATATGAATTATATACTAAAATGTTCAGGAAAGCCCAGGTTTTCAAATTCACTTCTGTTTTATTGACAGGTTCTGTTTTATTTCAAGGAGAAAAGATATTCTAGCTTGACCCCGGTTATGTCATTCATTTTCTCTTGTAAAATACATCTAATAGGGTACATTCAACTCAAAAAGTACAGTGTTTTTTTTTTTTTTTTTTTTTTTTTTTTTTCAATAGAATTCAATCCAAACCATATCATACAATCCGGGAATAGTTCAATTAACTGAATCCACTTCTGTTTTTTGCCTAGATAGTCATTGTTTTGAGAAAACATCCAAAAACCGTGCTTTTGAGACATAACTTGTATGGGCTCACATGAGGGGGCGTGAGCTTGAAATCGTAGCTGGCCAAATGTTAACAGATTTTTTCTGATAATTTTGTGTTATACTTTAGGTCTGGTAGGGAATATCCAATAAACAGCTGTAGCGAATAATACAGCTCTAGCGATTATTTGGAACTAATTGACATCAAAATGGCGTCATATCACGTAATAATGATACCAAAGTGCTTAAAGAAATTTAATTTCATACATACGTATAAATCGTTCTATGAAAATTTGGTGGTCATACACCATGTAGTTTAAGCGTTACGGGCCTCAAAAGCCTCCCCCCCTCCCCTCTGTCCCAGGAAGGAAAAAGAAAAGCCCAGTCTGAATAGGGTTGAAAATATCATTTTGATCTGCGCAGGGTAAAAATCATTATTTTTGGGGGGATGATAACTAAAAAAGTACTAGCGTTGGGGGGGGGGGGGGGGGGGGGGTGTGTGGTTTACATTGAGGTCCGGCTTTTAGGCTGTTTCAGATAGGGCAGTCATAAAAATTAAAGGTTTTTTAATGACAAATTTCCATTACTAAACTTTATTGCGATACTTAAACATGCTTTTCTAACAGTGATTGTACTACTTGATCTTCTCTACAGAGCCGAAGAAAGCAGGACTGGACAACTAGGTGGAATTAGAACTACAAGAATTGACAAAGTTAACAAATGGCATCATATTTGTGTTTATCGAGACAGCATTAATGGTGTTATAGATATTTATAGAGATGGATCTATCCCCTACCCAGATCCTGGGTTAATCTTACCGAACAGAGTTCCCCAGGCCAATGGAGAGCTTCATTTGGGAGGATTCGGGAGAACAAATTTCCTTGGGGTGATAACAAACCTCAATATCTGGGATAAAAAATTAACGGATGATGAAATTGCTAAAATGGCCCTGTCCTGTGATGCTGGTAATTCAGGAAACGTGAAAAATTGGGGTGATATCAGTACTGAGCTGAACCTTGATCATTACATCGTTACTAAACCTTCTAGTTGTATTACTGAGCAATAAGCTTATGTCAATGAATGCAATACTCCGTAGCATT
>WHPX01000122.1:0-25000 GCA_011057435.1 Actinia equina | reverse complement strand
TCTTTTACATCCTATTTAAGCACCTTTACATTCTGCATCTCATTTCATATCTCTTTTTTTTTTTTAATTAAAATAAACAAACGTTATTATCTCATGATCCAGTGATTGTTTATGTGATGCAATATCTATTCCAATCACTCTCGTCGTAAACGAATTCAGCTCATAGCCCCTATGTGCTCATGTAAGACTCGAGTTCGTGGGATAACCGTCCATCCAACATCACACACTTTTATTCATCTTTCAATAATATGGCTAATTATTTATCCGCTCTTTTTTTTGAAGCCTTTTGCCTAGAATGCTATTCGTGCAAGTCACATGTTTCATGGGAGGACTGTGAAGAAAACAAAGCAATAGTGGTCTGCTCAGATCCATCATTGGATACCTGTGTTAAAGCTCACCGCGCCTTTGTTCAGCTGAACGGACAGGCAACGCAAGATTTTCAAAAATATTGCTTTAATTACGGCGACTGCAACAAGAAAAGCTGTATGGATACCAACGAGGTAAAGAAAGGAAGCTGGTGTGAAATCGAATGCTGTAACACAACACTGTGTAACACCGGTGTCACGCCATTGGCATTTGCTTCAGCCAATCAGGTTGTTATCATGATGTTGATTGCTTTAGTATTTGTGTTCTAGCTGGTTAGCATGCAGTTACATCATCAAGCATGCGCAGGTTGAGATGATGAATACTCGTTACCAGTTCCTTTCAAGAGACTAAAAAAATCATCTTGTGTATACCGCTGTTTACTTTAAACAAGAACTCATTTATTAACAGTAACCTAATGGCGAAATATTCACAAATGCTAACAATATTAAACTAAATATTGTATTTTGATATTAGCTTTGTTAAGATCTTCATGTAAAGCATCGTGGACATTCCGCTAAAGTTATGTTTTTTTTGGCAAAATAGAGCTTATCTTATTGAATCTTGACATTTCGTCAAATTGTACCATTAAAAGAGAAAAAGTCCTTCAAAAATGCGTGTCGTTTGACATTTTTAGTGAATGTCTTTTTTTTTTTTTTTTTTTTTTCTTTTTTTTTTTTTTTTTGTCATTTTTGCTAACATTTGCCAGTTCATGCCAAGAGCATATCTTTTTAAAATATCTAATTTAGCCAATCATAAAACATTTCCAGACTGGAACTGCAGATGCTGTTGCACAAAGTTTGGTGAGCCACTTTACAATAGCATTACTGGCACAGAAATATCATGAAGCTATTTAGCAGTTTGATGAAAGATTATTGATTGTCATTGATTGTGGTGCTCTGTACTTCGAGAAGCTTGTTATTAATCTATTATATAGCTGCCTTAGGCAATAAGCAAATTCATTCTCTCCCAGGGAGCTTATACGCTATAAAATGAGGTGTTTGGTACCACTTTCAATCGACATAATAAGAATAATGAATCATTGTTTTCAGACTTCAATGATTCATTGTTCGGAACAATTACAGTTAAAATTAATGTTATATTTTTGAAGTCATTCATTATTAATTTGTTTGAGAAGCCAGATCAAAAACTCGTGATTCGTTTTCGTCAGGGGACTCCAAATGCCGAGAACCTGATGAAAGCACGACGTCGCTTGATCTACTAGGGTAAAAAAACTTGTCAAAATACATCAACTGGAACACATGTAGGGGTAAGGGTTAGTTATTTCTTTCTCGTTCCTGAAAAAAATACCCATCGGCACGAAGAACGGGCAACATCAAATTTATATTACCCAGTCAAAGTCTCATGAAATGTAAGTTTTTTTTTATAACAAATCACTTATTGACTATCTGTTTTTGATCCCTCAGTCACAGTCAATACCGAAAAAAAAATTACAGGCTGGATACTTCTTAAATTAACACGCCCTCCAACTAAGACTTAGAAATCCATATTTAACACCTAGTGTGAAATACACCTAGACAATTGGTTGCTATCAATAGACGTCGCTTCCGATAGCTCTCTTTTGATGGCTTGTAGAATCCTGGAGGTTGTTTTGATCTCTTGTTTTCTGGTTTGATGTCGTGAACATAGTCAAATACCATAGTTTGAGGACTTATTTTCATATGTTTTGACTTAACATCCGCTAGTTGCCCCCCAGTCAACCGCTTGTTTGCCCCCCAGTCAACTCCAAAAAGTCACGTGATTGATAGTAAGCAATTAATTCGTTAATCCTGCATTATGACCTTTTTCATCAATTTTCCATAATTCCGATGTGGCAGACCGTGGGACCTACGAAAAGGTAGGTAGGTAGGTAGGTAGGTAGGTAGGTAGGTAGGTAGGTAGGTAGGTAGGTAGGTAGGTAGGTAGGTAGGTAGGTAGGTAGGTAGGTAGGTAGGTAGGTAGGTAGGTAGGTAGGTAGGTAGGTAAGTAAGTAAATAAATAAATAAAGATACATACTCTGATACTCTGGCCGAACAAGATCCGAAGTGTGACATGCAGACCTTCCAAACTTCAGGGGTATTACAAAAATCATAGGAACACTAGGACAGATAACTCAAATCAAGCGTTTCAAGGGTATGTTTGAATAGACGACTTGCAGTAACTTCGATTTTGACAGGTTGAGGAATCTGGACTTGGTTATCTTAGAGAAGAGAAAAATAAGAAGAAATCGATGGTAAGAAGAGACAATGCAAAAGCGAACTTTGTGCCTAAACGGGCCAAATTATTGTTCGCCGTTCGCTTTATACATGTCCCAAGGGCCAAGGACACGTTCTTTGGCTTAACGTGACATCATGGACCAAGAAAATAAAAACTTACGATCATTGTTGAATGCTATAAATTTGGTGATTTGATATGTTTTAGAGAGCATTTCAGATCGTTTAGCCTTTTTGTTTCTGATCTGCGCAAATTTCATTTTTTGGCGAAATTCTGTCTATACGCTGATTACGTGTTCTAAAAGTATAGAAAGAAGAAGGCCAGGTGTTTATTTTTTCATTTTTGCATGTTGCATCCCAAGCACGAAATGCACTTTGGGTTGATGTGAATGCAATCAGCGAAAGGTAGAATTTCAATGTGGAATTTTCCCAAACTTCGTATGCACAGTTTTCCAGCATTTTTATTTTCTTTTTAGCTGACTATTTAATTTGCATATGATAGACAATAATAATTAAGTCAAGATTGGTATGCCACATGCACAATGCAACATGCAACAAAAGGTTCACTTATTTTGAAATAGCTAAATAGTAATAATAAATAAAAATAAATATTAAGTAATCGGACATTGATCTCGGATCCCCATACAAATTCACTGACTTTAAAGATAAAATTTAGGTAGATTTCCTTAGTTAGCTCTCTTAACAGCAATAACATTGGAAAAAATTGCCCATACATTTGGAAAATTTGCTCTGTCCGGTCTTTTTCCTCTCTTTCCAAAGCAAAAGATTGTTTTAAAAGTAAAGTTATATAGCACAAGTAAACTGCGTGACATGAAAACATCCTAAATGACCCGTAAATCTACCGTAGTTAGCGTGTTTTCGAGGCTACGAAACCTAAGAAACCATAAGAGGCGAAGAGAGAGATGAATGAGATTATAAAATCAGCAAAAATACGGTTCTAAATTTTCACAAATTCCTATCAATTATATACCAAAATGTTCAGGAAAGCCCGGAGTTTTCAATTCCACTCCTGTTTTTTTCAAAGGTTCTGTTTTATATCAAGGAGAGACGATTTTCTAGCTTGACCCCGGTTATGTCATGCATTTTCTCTTGTAAAATACGTCCAATAGCGCCGGTACATTCAACTCGGTGTACGGTGTTTTTTTTCTCAATAGAATTCAATCTAAACAATAGAATACAGTCCGTGAATAGTTGAATTAACTGAATCCACTTCTGTTTTTTGCCTAGATAGTCATTATTTTGAGAAAAGATTGAGAAAAAACGTGTTTTTGAGACAGAACTCATTTGTATGGGCTCAGATGAGGGGACGTGAGCTTGAAATCGTGGCTGACCAAATGTTAACAGATTTTTTCTGATGAAAGCTTCAATCAAGCTAGAAAAATGATCAATTACTTGTATTTAGAGAACTAACTAAACAAACCAAGTAAACAGTTCATTTAAAGTCAGTACATTTGTACAGAAATTCGGGAACAATGTCCGAACTTTTTGGTGATCGTACCGACACAATCCAGAACAATTTATACCACGTGATGGCTAGCGCCGAAAAGATGAATTGAGTCTGTCAGTAATAAAGTATCCGTTTTTTATCAAAAATCTAACTCTGATTTCAAGTCGTATTAAATGGTAGCTCAAAAGCAATTTTGGGTCGACGTTTCTCACGAGGCCTGGAAAAAAAAAAAAAGTTTCAAGATAAAATATATCTATAAAGTCAGATAACTTAGTCCAGTTGAGATTAATAAAATAAATTATTTAAATGATTGATGAAGGCTTCGGGAAACACACACCACACTCACGAATATGCTTAAAAAATCAATAAGCGACACATTCAAGAAAGAGTTACGCAATATATATGTATGTATTTGAAATGTGGTTCACTATGCCGAAAACTAGTGTGTACCTATTGAAAATGCATAACTATTGTTATTTTTGTCGAATCTTTCATGTAAACTCTAGAAAATTGCAGCTAGTATTCGTAAAGGGAAATGTTCTGTAACATTAATTTGACGCATTTCGCGAGGCGGGAGACGTATATTTTGCGGTCGTTTTTCCTTTAATCTTTCAATGACACTGGATACACACAAGGACGCGGTTTAGCAGTGGTATAGCTTGTATTTACGGAAACTGCCAGTCCTTTGGATAGGCGGTTGATAATTACTGAATGAGGTCCGGATCCGGGTCCAAAGCTTCCGCGGAACGAAAAAAGAAAAGCATTTGTGATAGCTATGTTAATTCTTTATTATTTCCTGCTTAAGAAGTAGTTATAAGTTAGAATAGATACTTTGTGAACACGGTAAACAAAAATTTTTATGTTGACTTTAACAGAGGCGATTTTGAAAGGCATATAATAGATACACCTTGTTGGCCCGAGATGGCCTCACATGCCCTAAAATGGGCGATCTAAGACTAAAGGGAATTTATGTGCTTGATGTTTTCTGCCTAAAATACGGAAAATAAATATTTCAATTCAAATGTCATGTTAAAGGAAGATACGTTGTTCGGCTGTGAATAAATTACAATTTGCAGCGTGCTACTCAGTCTCAGATCCAGTCTTCATCTCCGACTGTCAACGTTTTTTTTTGAAATGGGGAGACGCCAAAAACCAACAAAAAGAAAAAAAAGAAAAGTAAAAGCTGGTCTGAAAATAAAGATCAAATAAAAAGGCCTGAAACAAACCCTGAAACAACCTCTGGACCGATCAAAAACAGGGCAGAACCCTGAAAGAACCAGTGGGTTCAAAATAACATTTGAATCAGAATTGGAAGCAGCATCTGAACTAATTCAGAGATCGGTGCTTGAAAAATATAAACTATGGCTGTTTTTAATACAGGGCACCCCTGATCCAAATTAGTCTGAATTTTGGTTTTGTTGAGGGAGAAACACAATGAAGCGAACGCATGGAAAAAAATAAAAAAAGAAGAAGAAGAATGAAAGGCCAAACACGCGTGTAGTGCTAAAGAGCGGCGCATGCGTGAAACTCAATACTACCCTACTGAACAAGACAATTGTTCATTCTTTAAAACTGAACTTGAACTCTGTTTCAATCAGCTTCAAGATAATAAGTGATGGTGCTTTAACTTGAACTTTGTGTGTTACTTCTACATTCAAGAGGATTTATTTCAACGTGCCTGCTATTGTATGTGGGTAGAATTTTTGTTATATTCTTCTGTGTTTCGAGGAGCTGGTCTTCCCCTTGATTTGTTTCCTGATTATCCCAAAAAAATAAGTTCAACTTATCAGTTCTGATTTAATTCGACGGCGTCAAGTGTTTTTAGCTCTAGAAAATCCCTCATTGATCGACGTAAAACAAATTTGAAGGCTTGAAGAATCCAAATGGAGACGATATTTTGAAATTCAAGACAATAAGAACAAATAAGTAGCTTTTTCCCCGCTAAATACATTCAATAGGTTTGAGCTTTGAAACGGATTTCTTGTTTTTAGGCGTATTTTTAGAATTTTTTTGTTAATGATTGTTTTTAGACGACTAAGTTATTTGATAATTTGCACAGGTTTCTCAATAATTATTGTAATTCCATTAAATTCTATTAACCCACGCTCTAACCAAATGAACTAAGTGGAATTTTGTTGAATTAGAGCATCTGAAAAAATAATTTGTAGACAAATTTAAAATAATAATACTTTTATAATGGGAAAGTGATATTATTGTATGTATCAAATGGATAATGGAAGAAAAGTTTATGGAATGAGCAACCATTTGTGAAAAAAAAAACAAACATTAAAATAAAAATCTAAATTAAATAAATAATAAGTTAAGCCGAAATAAAACAAAACACTTATTGGGAATTAACTTAAATAAAGATATATTTGTCATAAATAAATTGAAACAAAAAATTAAATTAAAGTAGAACGAAATAAAATATAAGAAGAAATAACGGTTAAAATAAATTAATGAAAAACAAAAACAAAAAACACACACCTGAAAACAAACAAATCATGAAAATAATGAAAGTCGATGGTGATGGTAGCCAAAATTAATGATAATAATAATAATAATAATAATAAAATAATAATAATAATAATAAAATAATAATAATAATAAAATAATAATAATAATAATAAAATAATAATAATAATAATAATGATAATAATAATAATAATAATTATTATTATCATTATATATATATATTATTTATGTTAATAAAAATGGCATGGTTGTTAATGATGATGATGTTGATGATGCTAATGATGGTGATGATGATAATGATGATGAAGTTGATGATGGTAATGATGGTGATGATGATGATGGAAATTATGATGATTATGATAATTATGATGATATGTATGGTGATAGTGATGGTGATGGTGACGGTGATCATGATGATGGTGATGACGATGACGATGACAATGATGATGATGATGGTGATGACGATGACGATGATGATGGTGAAGATGATATTGGTGATAATGCAAATGATAACGTTGATGACGGAGCTGACGATGATAGTGCTGATGATAATTATGGTGTTGGCGATGACGATGATGTCAATGATACTGTGGAAGAAGATGATGATGGTGATAATTAACGGTACTTATAATAAAGATGATGATAAATAACAGTTATAATAAAATTATTTGACTGTGATATCATTAAGAGCAATTATATCAATAAAACTGATAAGATTTAAAATAAGCATTTCATGGTTTAGAGCTGCTAACTTTTAATATTATATATATATATATATATAATATTAAATGTTAGTTAGATCTCAAAGTAATGTATCCTTTTTGGATTTTAAAGTAGCACACTATATCTTTAAAACAAATCGCTTAAGGCACTCAGCTAGCTACTCTCGACGATCCACCAGACAAAGCCGATCGCTTAATCTTTGAATAAGATTGTTTGTTTTTAACATTTCCGATCAATCTCATGTAGAATCTTGAAATCACCACCGGCGTCTTATTTAAGATTCGATGTTCAAGGTCAAACATCTCAGTCGTTGGTGCACCTCAAAGGCAAAAAAATGAATGCTGATTCAAAATAGTACCTTTTTTTCAGAGTCGAGAAAACATAAGTTAAAGATGAATATACAAAAATCATTATTGACAATACTTCTATTTTTGTTCATTGTTGTAGAAGGTAAGTGATGTGTCTGGCTTAGAGATTTTATTATTTTTGAATCAATATTTTCTCATTACCTCTCTCGTACACTCTTTCTTTCATCCTTTTTACCTTCCTTTTTTTCGTTCGCTTGCTCTGAAGCTCTGTCCCTGTCTCTGTCCCTGTCTCTGTCTCTGTCTTTCTCTCTCTCTCTCCTCTCTCTCTCCTCTCTCTCTCTCTCTCTCTCTCTCTCTCTCTCTCTCTTTCTCTCTCTCTCTCTCTTTCTGCTACCTACCTTTTTTTCTTTCTGTCTATCTTTTTTTCTTTCCTTTGTTGTTTTCATTTTTCATAAAGAATTTCAAAAACAATTCAAACCGAATCACTTTTTTTCGATTTCTTCAACACAATGTGCTAGGAGTAGTAATATTCTTATGATTATTTACTTTCTCCATTTTTTCCATTCATTTTTTTTAGATTTAAAAACGAAACGAAACAAAAATCAACAAAAAAAAAAAAAAAACAAAAAAAAAAAAAAACAAAACAAACAAACAAAAAACGAAAAAAGAAATCTTTTGAAATATCTTTCAAGGGGCAAAAAAAAAAAATAAGACAAATGATATGAAACGTCAACAGCGAAACCACCAACGAAAGAAGAGCGACTAGAAAGACTAGACACAGAAAGGCTAATTGAAACTAAGAAAAAAATAGCAATTCAGGGTAAAATAATAATGACAATTTGTATTTCAAGCTCTGCATTTGTCGTTTATCTACACATTTGTATAAATATCGTTAACTTTATTGATAGTTTATCTTCCAGAGTGAAAAAAAAAAACCAAACAAAAAACAAAACAAAACAAAACACACACACACATAAGCTAAAGCATAATGAAATGAAAAATATATTATGAATTCAAAATTTGCATTTGATCTATCAGTTGAAATTTGAACTTCGTATCAGGCTCAAGCTCTTTGATGTTATTTTAAAGAGCGTGTCTTGAAATTTTTAAAGGTTAGAAATAGAGCTTTCAAAAATGCAAGTGGTCAGCTAATCTTTAGGTTAAAAGCTTATTGTAAAGACGAATTAATTGGCGAAAGGTTTAAAAACAGTGCCTCAATTTGTATAAATCGTATTTATTGGATTGGGAAATGATTATGAAACCGAATCCAAGGCCATTTGGAAACATGTTACGCAGTTTTTTTTATTTTTATTTATTTATTATTTTTTAAGATGTTTTCTTTCACAAAAAATATTAATAAAGTCAAATTGTTTAATTAATATAAGTTTTAGGTATTAATGTTAGGGAACTGAAAGTTTGTTTAATTACTAGTAGTTTTAGAATGCCAAGGGTCTAAATATAGGAGAAAATCCTTTTACAAAGGATCTAAATGTGATGGTTAAACAATGTATTACTGCCTTAATACCCAAACAAATCACAAAAATGTTGATGAGAATTGATTTGTTTCTGTATAAAAATATATCCAAAACAGAACCCAGAAATTTATCGCAAATGTTTCTTTATTCTCAATGGTCTCACTGCATGGAATAAATGTATGATAACTGATAACTGGCATATCAGTCATTCCACTTCAAGCCTGCTAAGGCCGTAAGTACGGTATTCGGAGTATGTGAATAGAATACTTTTATTTTGTGTATATACACCTACTTGCAAGAACGTTGACATACAAAAATAGAACATTAGTGATTTAGTGGGATAGGAATTATATTAAAAAAAACAAAAGAAGATCACTAAAGCTGAAAGTTTTCTTTTGTCTTTTAATTTATTCCTTTCTCACTAAATTACTAATGTCCTAATATCGTATGACAACGTTTTTGCTAGTAGGTGTATATTCAGCTGAGATTCAACCACTGTGAAAACAATTGAGGTTGGCCTATGAAGAAAGACTTAAATACCAAGCGAAAAATCACGAGATTATTATTATTTCTTTCTGTTTGGTTTTCAAGGATACAGCATGCTTCTGTTGTTCAACTTTAAGAGAAACAATAAACAAGGCTAGAATATAACATAATGATTGCTGGTATCGAGGATTTAGAGCGAATGTATGAGGTATCACGTGACATTTCTTTTGGTGTAAATGTATTTATGGTTGGACAACGTTGACGTCAAGTGTATGTAAATATCAGTCACACCATAGCTCTTAGCCATTTTGGTTTGAACGATACATTCATACACGCTTAGCCTAGCATTCAAGTGCTTCAGGATTGCCGATAATACCGATCACCGAAAGAAAAACAATTAAGAGTAAGAACAAGTTCAGCAAAGCGTAACAAAGTGGGAGTACTAGGCTCGAGGATAGGACGAAGATCGAAAAAATGATGAAGGGTACGAAGGCCCTCATCACTTAGGAATAACAATATACAAAGATTTGCATCCATAGTAAACAAAAGCTTAGAAGTGTTATCAGGAAAGCGAAAATCCTTAAAAATACTAAGAGCGTGATTAGCATCCTTATTATAAGTAGGTAACGACTGAACAATAGGCAGTATGAGAGAATCTAGATAGCTAGAGATGAATTCGGTAGGACAACTGCAAGCAGAAACAATAGGATGACCAGGATTGTTAGTTTTGTGAATCTTAGGAAGAAAGTAGACGTGAGAAGTACGAGGAGTAATAACAAAGGTTTTTATCAGTGGAAGGTAAAGAGCCGTCAGAAATTAAAGAGTTAACGGTGTCTTTAACTAATTGTTGATTGTCAGGGGTAAGATCCTAATTCACTTCACAATAAAATTAGTGTCAGGGAGTTGACGTAAAGCCTCCTGTTCGAACAGGTCGGAACGCCAAATAACAACTCCACCGCCTTTGTCAGCGGGCTTGATAACAATGTCAGAACGATTGCGTAATCGACGTGAACCAAACAAACGTCCTTAGAAAGATTAGAGTAACTGAGTTTACGGTTAAGGTTGAGTTAGAAATATCACGGCGACACGTATTGACAAAAAGATCAAGAAAAGAAAATTGGAGGGACCCAGTTAGACCAGGACAGAGGCGCTCAAAGACATCACATTCACAGTTAGAATGAATTCAAATCAAATAGCATTCCTTATTTCTTATTTCAAATCAAATATTCACTTAGTTCACTGTGTAAATAAAGTGTTTCATGTGAAAACTTCAGGCAACAAATCGATTTCAAGCGCCGTGACCCTTGAAGGTCAAGATGAGTAGTAACGCATAACGCAACGTTTTTTGTTAGCCAAAAAGGCTTACACTTATTTCAATAAAGTTAGTAACCAAAAACCTAGAAAGCTGAGATCACTGAGCGTCACGGGAAACTTTTCATATCAAAAAAGCATATGTATATACAAAGCTTTTTTAACACAAACTGCAGCTCGATGATGCTCAGAAGAGGTGAGACTGTGACTGGTAAAAAAAAGAAAGAAAGCAGAAAGCAACTACTAACTATAGAAAACCTATAAAGAGCAAAGTTACTTTCCTAAAAGAAGCCGATCAAAATTTGGCCGGGTTGTCTGTGGTTCTTTGAGTTGTCTGTTTGATCAACACCCGAGACTCGATGTAATATATACAGTATGAGTGGCCGTGTTGTATCAGATATACAACCACGAGGCGTAGCCGAGTGATTGTATATCTGATACAACACGGACACGAATACTGTATATGACTTATCAAACATCTAGGTTAGTTCCTTTGTGTTTCACTAAAATTTTCAAAATTAAAGTGAATTTGGCCAAGAAAATCCAACTTAAAGTTTTTGCAAATGAACACAGTCTTGTATCAGATTTACAACACTCTTCACGGTCGTGATTTCTGTTGTGTTTTCCTCACGAATTATTCATGAGTTTGATAATTGACATTTGACATTTTATTATTTTCAATTAATACACTAATATTTACACTTTTACCTGCAATTAGCTTAAAGCTATTCTAGGCAGGTTAAAAGGAAAGACAAACATCTATAATTACAATAATTACAATACTATGGTGCAAATAAAGACCAAAAAAGGAAAATAATATTTACAATTAATAGATATGATTAAGTGTTACTTATAATGAATATCGATACACATTTATAGTTTATAATATATAAACGACAATTGGATAAAATGAAATTTCATCCTATCTTGCACCTCAGTAACTCATTATATAATCAATTAGTCTAGTATTTTTGATAAAATATGTAATGTTATAACATTTAGACCATTCCTCTCTCACTATTTTTGATTTTTATATAACGCAAAAGAGTTCTAAGAAGTTCAATGTCCTTGGAGAAATTCAAAAAGCTTATTTCTCACTATATAATGAATTAGTCCAGTATTCTTTGGTAAAATATTTAAGGTTATGACTTTTAGACCTCTTCACTCTTGCTATTTCATACTAATTTTTTCATAATGCAAAAATTATTCTAAGAAGTACTTCCTGGTATTTTTTCAGTTTTACTACAATAGCGGAAGGTTGTCAATTGGGACTCAAGTCCTGTATCCTCCTCCTGTCACGTTTTATCATAATAACCTACCTCTTTTTCACTATTATTTCCTTTTTATCTCTATATAACTATATTTAGCTCACTTAATTTATTAGATCACATATTGTACCTCAGGTTGTAAATAGTGACGAATAAACTAAACTAAACTAAACTAAACTAAAAATGTGAAACACAAACACAAACGGAAGTAGAAGTCGTATCAAGAATTATGAATTAAACATCATTGGAATTTCAACATAATAATCATTTAAATCTAGACTCTTAAGGACGGTGCCTACTATTGTCCACGCGCACACGTACTGCGCATCTACATTCGAGGAATTTCAAAATTTATTACTCGAATTGCACGAAACAAAACGTTTATTTTCGATAAAAGTTAAGCAGAAAAACGATCGTAAGTAACCCAGGCTTGTTAAAGAGATAATTTGCTAAGGTTTAAGTATTATTGACAAAAAATCATAAGGTTTTTTGGGCAAGTTTTGAAAAAATGACAAACTCATAGTTCTAAAAATCCAAATCCTTTCAATAATAAAGCTTTTTACCGTTTCTTTAGATTTAATCCTATAAAACTTGAATAAAAACAAACAAGAAATACATGTGAAATTTAAAATTTACCATTTATTAATATCTAGGTGTGTAATTATAGTTTTGAAAATCTTTTTTTGGTCGCTAAACACTTTCATCATGAAATTCTTTTACTTTGGAGTTCTCAATCTAAAAAATCATGTTATTACTTACCAAATATTTCAGAAATTCCTTTCTGCTGTTAAGTAAAAAGTCAATAATAACTTCACTTCAAACCCTTCAACCCTGGAACTATAAAGCTTATAAATATCATCGAGTTTTTCTCTGTGTTTTTTGCTTGCATGGCAGGAAGCAGCAAGTTTAGCTTGACGTGCAAACGCGCCGAAGACAGAGTTTGTCACGCCGTTTTGATTGCTGTGTAACGCTTGTCACGCATTCGGCATAAGATTTATCCCTAATAATGTTCTTTAAAAATTCGTATTTCTTAAAAACGCCTGGATACCCCTATTTTTTCTTCGTTTTTTCGTTTAAATGATAGAGTAAATGCTAAATTAGCCTCGTGAAATGAAATTTATAAAACTCATCTTTAAAAAATAGTTGGTTTTGAAAAGAATATGGACACAATCTTTATGTACCTACTGATCGAAAATAGGGAGCACGAAGCTAAAAGATTATATATATTATAGCCAACTAATAAAGTCATGGTAGAATTGGGTATATTTTAGTAAAGAAACAAAGTGTCAGTCATTTAGGACGATTTAAATTAGAAATTTCTCAAAATCTTTGAGAAATTTTTTTTTTTCTGGTGTTAGTAAAATCATGACGTCATCACTTTTAACGATTTTTAAGCCTTATTATTTTTTTAAAATGCATGGTGACCCCTACTTTTCTAACCAGAATTTGACAACCCTTTGATAGGTTAAAATAATTCACATAGTCATTTAAAAAGATAATTGATTCTCAATTAGTAGGCACCGTCCTTAAACAGTAATGACCTAATTTCTTTTTTAAAGCTATGTTTTGATAATTTCCTTATATGATCTGGGATTTGATTCCATAATCTTACACTCATTCTGGAGAAAGAATCTTTCTGAATGTTTAGTCACGATGATCTGGAGAAAAATTTTTGATCAACACACGGGCACGTGCACGTTCTAACGAGACTTTATTGTAAGGTCCTGTGTGTCTACGTGAATAAAAAAATTTCTTACTTGCTTACTTCCTTTGTTTTTATTCATTTTGATGCTCCTGTATATTTTCCAGATAAACACTAATCTCTGACCTTAAATCTTTTCCAGGTAATTGTCTTTGGTGCTACGAGTGTCTATCCAACATATCCTGGCTAGACTGCCACAGACATATGTTCAAACGAAAATGCAATTTCTCCGAGAAATTTTGCTTAAAAGCAACTCGTTATGCAGATGATAAGGGAAATCCCGAAAAGACAATGGTCAAATTATGTACGGAGAAAGAACTGTGTTCGGGTTATGAATGCAAGAAATACAATGTAGAATGTGAAGTTAACTGCTGTGATACAGACTTCTGCAATGAAACGGGACTATTGCCAAGGATGAACGTGTTTTTTATAGCTATGATAGTAATTAATACTGTTTTTATTAATATACTCAGGATGTTTCCATTAGTTGGATAGACTATAACACACTCGGTGTTAACCGAGGGGGGAACAGACCCCTTTCGAATTCCAAATTACCGCTGTGTTTCTTGATTACAGACTCATTTGCACAGGGTTAGCCTCGAGTTTGTGCAGAATATTCACGTGTTCCAGTCAAGGTCCGTCGAGTTTCAAAATGTTTGTATTGTTGAAGTTGTGCATTCTTTACTTTTCTGTTTGTATTTGTGAATATTTAAACACTGATACGAGGCTAACCCTGTGCAGATGAGTCTGTAATCAAGGAACACAGCGGTAATTTTGAATTCGAAACTGTTCTATTGGTTCAAGCTGCCATAAATGGAATGCATTATGGGACTGCTTTAGGAGACAAAAATAGGCCCCGAATCAAAAAAAGCAACCTCGTTGTAACAAGAAACATTACTGCGATTCCCAGTCACCCGAGACCAACTGAAATTGAGCTTTGGTAGACGTCAATCAAAGGGGTTTCTTTCAAAATGTCCACGGATTTCGACTTCGACTTTCAAGCGCTTGACGGCAAAGCTATCGGTACTGACTTACCTGATCTTGAATACACTCAACTTATACTCAATACCCATAGCTTTGCAGTCAAACATTTGAACTGAATTCGGAGCCGGAATCAATGTGACATTTTTGATTTACGAGCTATACATTCACAGCGACAAGAAATATGAGATAAGCGCAACGGTTTTACACCTTTGCACGTGTTCACGTGATTCTTCACGTCCGTACTGGTGTGGAAATCAATAGAAACGATACAAACCCTTTTAATCGACGTCAACCAAAACTTAATTTTTCGTTTATGATGACGGTCTAGTATGACTGGGAACTGTAGTAAGGTGTTACTCTATTAGATTAACTATCGAATCAACTTTCAACTAATTGGTTGAGAGTACGTGTCTCGCGATGCACTGTAATGCTAACCCCACCCAATTTTTGTTTTTTAAATTAACCTCGGAATAGCTTATAGACTGAATTTAAGAACTGTTGTAGAATATCACCAGCTGATTTGAAATTCGTTAAGCATGACGGTGACTATCCTTATAACTAAAGGTTAGCAGTGAGAAGTGTTTCCGTAACTTTCCGTATAGACTGAATTTTAGAACTCGTGTAGAATGTTCGCCATGTGATTGGAAAATTCTGAGCATGGAAGGGAGTCACGTGGTTTTTCAAAGAAAGCTAGTGATTCAGCTAGATTCAGCTAGATGTCTTTCAAAGAAAACGTTTGATTCATGCAGCTAGATTCCTAGATCACTCCAAATCCCAGATCCTAGATGCTAGATCAGGAGATCGATGTAAAAAAAATGTGATTCAGCTAAATGCACAAATCCCAGAACAATATATTTTCAAAGAAAGCTTGTGATTCAGCTAGACCCCTAGATACCTTGATCACTCCTAGATCCTAGATCCTAGATGTTAGAACCCTAGCTAGATCCATAGATCCAGATTAATATTTTTTAAAGAAAACTTATGATTCAGCTATAGATCTCTACCTCCCTTGATTGATGAAAATAATTGTTTTAGTGAATATAAAAACAAGGTAATAGTAAAAAGTCAGTCTATGCTTCAAAAAAGTGAGATAATTACACCCGTTTTGCTCGAAAAAAGAGAAATTCCAATTTGCTATTTCGTTATATTATATTTTACATGACAACGTAGTTGCAATCAGGTGTATACATGCTGCACGTACTTGGAAAGCAATTAACATTTTATAGAACTAGCTTGTCAATCTGCTGGATACATATTTACCTCTGTTGGTTCAGTCCTTTTTTTAATCATTATTTCACGACTTAAAAAAAGGGAAGGACCCAAACAGTTATTTCAGCTGGACTTAAAAATATTAACCAATTTAAATTTAAAATTATATGTTTAATATGTAAATTCAAAAACCTTAGAAATCTTGGACGATCAATTGATGTTTAACTAGCTGTCAAGGCTGTGGTGATTCTTGGTATCTAATGACTTTAACTGATGTTTGATTGGTATGAATGATTGAATAAATAAACCAATAAATGTATTTGGTGATCCACGCGTTTGTATCACACACATGAAGTACCATACTACTAAAGCCTCGCAATCAAGTTTAGATTGTAAGAAATCAAACATGGTCTAATTTGTATTTTATATATATATATATATATATATATATATATATATATATATATATATATACACCGAATCCCTAAAACTTGACAATTTAGCGATATATATACATATATAGGTATCCCCTTTTTCCTATTGTCTTTCCTTAAAAATCCAGGTAAGACAATAGAAAAAAGGGGGGATACACATATATGTATATATATCGTTCTAGTGTCAAAGTTTTAGCGATTCGGTATATATATACATGTATATATATATATATATATATATATATATAAATCGAAAGATTGCTATTTATTCTTTATTAATATACATATATAGATAGATAGATATAACTAGCTAAAAACTAGTGTGAGCTGCGTTGGTGTTTCTAATGAAACAGTAATGATAAAAAGGTAAATTATACACCGTGAAAAGATGAAAAAACTTACTAAAAGTTTTTTCATCTTTTCACGGTGTATAATTTACCTTTTTATCATTACTGTACACACACATATATATATACACTCGATTGCAGAAACGCTGTAGTATACATTTATACAAATATCTAATTTATTTAGTATATTTAATGATATGCAAAACAGAAAAATCGCTTTATTTATTGTTTGTTTCATTCACTGACTGTCAAAATATTTTTTTCTCGGTCTGTTTGATCGTACAGATTATAAATCCGTTGGTTTTAAGCGTTGAAAATGGTTATTTGGCATTATGCATCTCATTAGATATTTGTATGAATGTATAAATGTATACTACAACGTTTCTGCAATCGAGTGTATATATATATATATGTATATATATATTTATAAACAATTATTTTTTTCTATCAATGGTAATGTCGTGGCCGTTTATTCGCAAAATGAAATTAAAATGTGAAACTTGCCTTCTAAATTAAAATCACAAAGATTAAGGTGCTTAAACAATTATCGTATGGAGAATAAAAGCAATTATTTTTCTCAGTTTTCTTCTTTCACTTTTTAACCCTTTATGGCATGACTTGTTAAATCATTGAGAATATCTTTCACTATATTTAGCGGGTTTTATGAGCAGGTCGACTATAATTATTAGTTAATAGAAAACGGTTGTTTTCTCTTTCTGACGTGGTTGTGTGCTGACATTGCAGAGTTTGTAAGTAATAAATTGCCCACTCGCATCTGTGTAAACTACGAATCATTATTAAAGAATAGCTGGGGATGATAAGCAGAGTATATAAGGGTTGGTATCTGATCATATGATATTGATACGTCCTACGAACCTTAGAATGCTGAAAAAACTCCTGGTGTTGTTCTTTGGGCGTTCGTGGTCCAAGGACACCAATTTGGTAAGTTGGAATCATATAATGCCTTGTTTTAAAAGAAAACACATTTAATATAGCGGGAGTACAGACAATAAAGGAACAAATAGGGGAACAAAAGTAACAAAAGTATGAAAGGAAGAAAGAAGAAAAAAGAGAGGAGAAATTATCATGTGTAATTAAAATAAAAAGGGAAGAAGATAGAAACCGTAATTTCTTTGCATGCAAAATGCAGAGGTGGACTTTTCCAAGAAATGTCTGCTCATGATAGGAAATTTAGAACCACACTATATATTGTTTGAAAGAAATATCTATTTAAAAAAGAACGTAAAACCAAGGGGGGGGGGGGGGGGGTTGAGGAAATATGAAAGAAGAAATGAAATATGAAACCAAGAGAGAAACAATGCAGATACAATAACTGAAGAAATTTATGATATGAAAAGAAATTCTTGAGGAGAGAGAGAGAGAGAGAGAATGAAAGGAAGAAGAGTGCATTCGAATTGCATAAATATTCATGAAATGTTCATACCTTAAAAAAGAAGAAAATGAAGTAACGAAAATAAGAGCAAATGAAAAAGGGAGAAAAGAAAAAAAATGAAAAAAGTAGAAGAAAGAATTGAAAGAGATTAGCTACAAAGCTATCGAAATATATCACATCAGCTCCGCTAATTTTTTTTTCTTTTCAAATTCCCGACACATTTGCCTATTTCAGATGGCATCCGTCCTCAACTGAAATCACCAAAATACAAAGCGCAACGTGGCCTCATGGTATAGTATACTACGAAGTCAATAATGATCTAAGTAAGTACATCGAAAAGCTATTTCAATAATGTTCTCGAATATGATTTTCTGTCTATGTGACCTGAACAATTTTGATTATCATAGATTGTTGCTCCCATAAACCAATATAATTGATTATTGTAAATAATATAGCCTAATTTGCAATGGCGCAATGTTTTCCCATTATGGAACACGGGTCATCATCAAGAGTATTGCATTGTTTTACCAGTTGCACATGAGAAGACACATGAATATGAGTAAATCTCAAGCAAAGAATCTTATTATCAAGGGAATGACACGTATTCTAGTGCACAAAGACAAAGTATGCTTATTTGAAAAACCGGAGCCCTAGAAAATGAGCCCGATAAAATTAACCATATGCTTTTAATTTTGTTCGATAGATGTGCTACAGCGAGAAATAAAGTAAAACTCGATAAAAAAATTGAACTTGATTAACAAAAGTGCAACAATGTAAAAATAAAATAAAAATCAATGAAATATTTTGATAAAAATTCACAACGAATAATAATTTGATACAGAAAAGAACGATGTGGCCATGGAAGGTATTAGGAAGGGGATGGATATGTGGAGTGACAAAACATGTGTCAAGTTTGAGAAGAGGATCAATGAAGATGCTTATGTCTATTTCTATTTGGGCGGAGAGTAAGTGAATCTTTCTTTCATTGACTAAATATTTATTAATGCAACCATTCATGATGCCTGAATCCTCAATCTATCCAACGTCCGTCCTTCCATATTTTAACTAATTTTTCTAGATTAAGTTATTTTTAAAATATAAACTACCCATCTGCCCATCCGCCCATCCGCCCATCCGCCCATCCGCCCATCCGCCCATCCATACTCTACTGCCGATTCCTACCCTCCACCGACCCCCTTCCAATGCTATGAGTGATGCTTGGTGACTTTTTCCTATGTATCAATTTTTGTAGCTGTTATTCAGAGATTGGTCGATCTGGATACAAGCAGTTTATTTCACTAGCACCTCACTGTTGGCAGGCAGCAGAGACAGCACATGTTATTGGTAGGAATTATCTGTCTGTCCGTTTGTCTCTTTCGTAAAATATTAAAATATAAAATGTAAAGTCATGTTAATGAAATAAAAATAGTCTAGCTTTAATTTTATATCAAGAGAGACCGTCGTTTCGGTTTGGACTCAGGTCAGTTTTTTTGCTACGTGAAAAACGTGTAATTTAGCATGCACTTTATTTGGCCTCAACTCCGATTCCTCTTACTTTTTACTTTTTATAATTTTATTTATTCATTCTTGTTCATGTTCATATTTTCTGATTATTCCCCAGTTTGCTTATTTTGTTTTCATTTTTGTCGTTTTTTCAAGGTCTTGCTCTTGGTTTATATCCCGAGCAGTCACGCTACGATCGTGATAATTATGTCACAATCAATTGGAACAACATTAGAGATGGTAAGGTTGATATATCTAAAAAGTGCCTTCATGTGGCTGATTGACACAAAATACAATTGCCCTTTCATTTTCCAAAACCCTTAAAAGAACCTTTTACTCCTCACATGAGATGCCGTGTTCAGGCATCAAGCCCGAGACGCCAAATATAAGAGGCAACTTACTAACTATATTCTATTTGTTTTTTATTTGTAGATGCCAACGAAGGTTCATCAAGTATCCCAAAGGAGTAGCTGACATCGAAAATTTCGATTATGACTACCAAAGTATCATGCATTATAAGAAAAACGCATTCACCCAGAATGGACTACCAACAATCGTTCCTGCAACAAGTAATGTAAGCATACTAAAATTTTGCTCTCTCTGTTTACTTTTTCGTGGCTTGAGATCCCTGTGTTATCGTGGAGGGAGAAGGGGTTGAGAAGAGAGGACGCTAGCTCCAAGTTATTCTCAACGAGTAACCAGCCCAACAACAAGTGATCCTCTATGACCCAAATGCAAAGAGAAGAGTGTTTAAAAGTGTTGGCGCTGTACATGTGCTTTATGACTAAATAATCTAATGCACAGACTTATACCCCATTCACACCTAAACGTGTTTAGTTAAACTATGTTTTCATTAGGAAAAAAATTGAGAAACTAGAAACCTTCAAGTTAATGAAACTTTACAAAATATTATCAGAGCAAGACAAAGGATAGTCTACATGCATTATTTCACCAAATATTGTGCAGTGTTCGTAGATAGCTAGTATTTTAAACCTGTTTAGTTAAGCCACTTTAAAACATGTTTAAGCCTTGGTGTGAATGATCGATTGCGCTCGTTAAAGAGCAAATCATCAAAAATCAAATGTAATGTAAAGAATGTGCAGATTGAATCACTACCAATGCTTTGAGATCTCACGGAATTTTATAATGGTATCTGTGACGAATGGCTAACTTATAACCAGGCTAAGCCTGTGCAAAGGAGTCTGTGCATGGTTAAAAAAACGATTTCCGTATTGCCTAGCTGCCCTTGTGTAATCTTTCTCTCGATCATTGTGTAGCAATGGAAACAGTGGTAATCGCTGTGCCAATTTTCAAATAATTTTATAGGTCGGCATTGGACAAAAGAAACGGCCCAAGTGTCATGGATGTTGAGAAGATACACTTTCTTACCCACTGCGATAGTCCTGGTGGTGGAAGTGGAGGGACTGTTGTTACAACACCACACCCTCCCATACCACAGCCTATCACGTCCCCCACCTAACACATCACCACCTACCACATCACCACTACCACATTAACACCTACCCACCTTGGCCTACCACATCGCAACCTCCCACTCCACGACCAACTACACCTCAGCCTACCACACCTGGTAATTACTTTTATTGTATAATTATTTGTTACGTCCATTACAGCTTGTTGTGATGTCGCTTTTGTTATAATGTCGTTGCTATCAATAATTGTATGTAGGCCGCTACAACTGTGGTCGTTCTTGTACATTTTGTATGTCTAACAATTTCTTCTTGACCGAAGTTTGCGTAGACAGGTGGTCAAGACTCAAGTGTATGCAACTATGGGGCTCTGGATGGTGTTATAAGAACCCTGAGGTCATGAAATACTACTGCAAGAAGACCTGCACAAATGTGCCAGTGGTAGTGGTGGTGGAGGAGGAGGAGGAGTCGGTGGAGGTAACGTGGGCAAATATAAATAATTGAAAAATAAAACAGATAAAAATAGGATTAACAGTGGATTCCTCAAGTTAGCTCTTCTTCCACTGGATTCCAATTGAAATTATTTTATATTTCATTTAAAAGATTTATGAAACTGAAGCTAGACCATGTTGTTCATTATCTTAAGTAAGGTCTATTATCACCGTCGTGAGGCATTTTGACATCACTACATCAACCACAAGAGTTGTTTACTTGGCTCCTAAAAAAAATGCAATTTGAGAACTTTCAAAACATCGGGAGTATTTATAAATTCTGAGTTGTACAAGAAGACTGTGCGATTTTTTGTTTATAATACACTCAATAAAATTGATCGACTTAATTGGGGACTCTAAGAGTACAATTTGGGATTTAATTGTTCCCCTCTTGTCCAATCAGAATCGAGAAATTTTGTTGAGTGAACTATAAAAGTACATTTAATGAATAGTAGTGCCCACTATAATGTATCAACATCGCCGTCACCACCATCAGAAAATATGGATATAATGTTTGCCGCCTTACGTCTTGTGTTTGTTTTCAGGTGACTGTAAAGACGAGCTCATGTACTGTAACACTTGGGCAAAAGCTGGTTGGTGCAAGTCACAACAATCTTTGATGGAACGTGCATGTAGGAAGAGCTGTAACTTCTGCAGTGGCATAGGTACTGGCACAGGTGGTACTGGAGGCATCGGAGGCACCGGAGGAGCGACAGGAGGCGCTGGTGGAGGTGGATATTAGATGCAGCCCGAAAGTTTTCAAAATAAGATTTTCTATAGACCCCTTGAAGCACATTATAATGATGCTCAATCTGGGGAACAAAACAATAGGATTCAATTCTCAGGAAGATTGGAATTATTTTGGATTTGTCCACCAGATCGAGCTTTGACATCACATGCAAAAGGGGGTTTATAATGTGTTAGTCGATTGTTAGGAAATCATTCCCAAGGGTTGGAGTGATAAAAATATGACGTCCGGGTCAATGGTATTACCAGTAGAATAAGAATAATGAAAACTATATTGTATAAATATATCCAAAACATAGTCGCGACACCTACGTGCTAAGGAAGAATGAAGCATTGCTTAGATAGAAGGGAGTGCAAGTGATAGATAGTCATTTTCACGTTTTTTATTATCTATGACTGCAAATTTATTTGTACAGGTTTAGGTCTCGTTTGAGAGCAAATATAGCAGACGTTAACTTTACACATATATCAATGTTTTTAAATCCCAAACAAATTATTGCTGCTCCCCTCCACCCAACATAAAATAAAAAACAAAAAACGAGGTTAAACCTACAGGTGTAAATGACTCAGTTTCCATCAAACTAGCGGTATATGCAACGAAGGCTACTGAGGACAACGAAATTGAAATTAATATGAAGTAAGACAATGAACTGCTGACGTGCCCCGGTCTTCTCATTACATTCAAGACTCAAACCACTACAAGAAAAAAACTTTTTTGTGTTTGCTTTCAGGTTCCTGCAAAGACCAGCTGATATACTGTAGCGCTTGGGTAAAACATGGATGGTGCAGTTCAAAGCTAAAATATATGGAAAGTTACTGTATGAAGAGTTTTAAGTTTCTGCGGCAGCTGAGGTACTGGAAGTAAGTGAAGTACAGGAAGGAGAGGGGGAACAGGATGGGACAAGGGGAACAGGAAGGAGAGGAGGGAACAGGAGGGACAAGGGGAACGGAAGCCCCGGGAGGATCAGGGGAACAAGAGGCACAAGAAGAAATTACAGGAGGGGACAGACGGCATATGATGGGCAGGGCAGGAGGAAACTGAAGGCATAGGAGGGACAGGGGGAACAGGAAGGAACAGGGTTGGAAGGAAGCATAGGTGCTGGTGGTGGTGGAAGTAAGACACAACAATGGTTTCCAAATCTTTAAAATACAGATTTTATTATACTGATTGCTTTTTTAATTGCTACGCGCTGATCGAGACAACAGTAACCACAGGGCATGCGCAATAGACAGCAATAAAATAAATCGTACGTAATTTAGAGTTGATGAGAACCTCTAATGATGGCCATGGCAAAGGGGAGTCTAAAAACTGAAAAAGTTGTCTTTTTTTCTGATTCAGAAAATATACAGAGTCTTTTGATCACATACTCACTTGCGCAGGTTAGGCTTTTTTGAGAGTAAATCATTTCAAAATAATCAACTTCCAAGTTTATTGCAGCATTTTAGTACACGGTACTAATAGCGGCTGCGTAGGAGACTAACACGGTCCTTGCTTTAATTTTTTCGACTGTAGCGTCGGAATCGTATAAGCAACATGGCACACATATTCGGTATTCCACATTTATTAAGTAGGGGTGAAAAAAGATAAGCAATGCTAATTGATCACAACACTAGTGAGTCTGCGTATGTTGCTTCCGATTCCGACTTTAGTGTGAACCAGGCTTGACGTTAAAAAATGTGCAGTTTAACTATTTAATGGTATCTATGGACTAACTGCATGAATAAACCACGGTAATTTAACCTGTATGAAGTGATGTATGTGGGCTCATAGAAGTTAGGACAAGGACGAATGAAGACTAAGAAGAAAGTACTGGCCCTCTCATTCCAACACCATTCCTATAGTACTAGTTACACCTGAATTGAAAGGGACAAACTTCCGAGAATGAGCATGAGAATTCGATTCTAATACTCTGGTGGGGGAGGTTAGCAGTGCTCACTATATAAAAAAGAGACATGTTAATAGAAATTATGGGTTAATGATGTACCCTTTGAAACAAATATCGAAGATTAATCTCTGGAGTAGTGTATTACATTGTTACTTGTTAAATTTCAGAAGCAGAGCAAAGAAGATGAAAAGGACAAAAGGAAAAAAGAACAAAGAACAAGAGGAATAAAATATCGACGAAAAAATCGTACAAAAGGGACCATTAAAAATAATAATTACCGCATTACGCGATACAAAAAAGCGTAGTTTTCTCTTAACCTTAAAGCGGGGGAAATACGGGAGAAAGGACTGGTCAATATGGAAACAGTTTTTGGGCTTTGCATTGGCCACAGAATGGAGATGTGGAAACTATTTCAAATAACGAAACCAAAATTGTGAATAGCTTGCTCCTTTTCCTTTTTTCTTGCTTTTTTTTGTTCCTTACGTTTGCTTCTCTATCTTTTTCCTTCTTGATGTGCTTTCGATATAGCTCCGGCAAGTATCGGATTGAACCTGATAACCTCGATCGGCGGGAAAAAATAATGAGACCCCAAGTGCTTATTTCCAATCTACTGAAAATGTTTTCAAAGTTGGACTTAAAAAAACCTTCCTGTTTCTGTTTATCCGCTAGAGCAGGAGGAAAAAAGAAAAAAAACGACACTCGAATTTTACTTTTACTCATACGTGTGCGCGGCGGTGAAGCGTCTTTATCATTGTGTTTTACAAAGAATGACAAGGTCTATTTG